>MU224281.1:211890-258217 GCA_018584345.1 Thuja plicata
TATATATGTATATATATGTATATAGATGTGTGTGTGTATATATATATATATATACACACACACACACACACACACACACACACACACACACACACATATATATATATATTAGGAGAAATAATTTCATCTAATAGTGAAAACCTGGAAAATAAGTGCTTTGGGAAAATACCATTATGAAAACTTGGAAAATAGGCGTCGTGTGAAATCTATGAACTTTTTTCATACCATACTTGAGTGCATGTTTCTTCCATATTTTCCTATCCTATAATATCTCTTTCATTTCCTCTATTATCCTATGTCTCTCATATCCCTTACCTTATCAACATCCATATTTCCCTTTTCCCAACTTTGATCTTGACAAGGTTAGGAATATCCCTAGAAGCTTCACATGTCTTATCTGCTTCTTGTTGTTCGCATCTGTTTGGTCCATACCCCGTATCTTGTCTGCATCCCTTTGGTCCATAATGTCTATCTTATCACAACCTTCAATATACATCCCTTATCTTGTCCATTCTTGATCTTTCTTTCTTTCATATTCATGTCTTATCATTATCCCATCCAAATCCTTTTTTCTTGATAGAAAATAAGGATGTAAAAATGCCAAATATGTTTTCAAAATCCTCTTGACATGTTAACTCTTGTGAACCACATGCCAATCAATGCACTGTTTCATTACCCTATCTTGTCATATCTAATCCCTAATCTTGGCAAGAACATGTTATCTCATCCCATCAATATTCAATGGCATCTAAAAAGCTTCAAGACATACTAAGGGACCTTTGGCATTAATCTATCTACCAACCCATCCATCAATCCATAATTGTCCTACCTTGCTAGACACTGGGGGAAGTCTTCAAAGTCTTGAAAAAAATCAAAAATATTCAAATAAAGTTTTGAAAAATACATAAAATTTTCAAAAAGACCTGAAAAAAAATTCAAAAAAAAATCAAAGAAGGCCCTAAAAAATCCAAAAACATAAAAAACAAATGTCCTAAAGAAAATAAAAAAAAATATCATAACACATCAAAAATACCTTGCAATAAAAGGTCCTAATATATATCAAGAGAAATATTTTCGTCTAATAGTGGAAACATGACAAATAAATGCTTTGGGAAAATACCATGATGGGAACCTGGCAAACAGGTGTCATGTGCAATCTATGAACTTCTGGCATACCATACTTGGGTGCAAGTTTCTTCCATATTTTCCTAGCCTATTATATCCCTTTCATTTCCTCCACTATCATATGTCTCTCATATGTGTTACCTTATCAGCATCCATATTTTCATTTTTTGAACTTTGATCTTAACAAGGTTAGGAATATCCCTAGAAGCTTCACATGTCTTATTTTCTTCATGTTGTTCACATCCCTTTGGTCCATACCCCTTATCTTGTCTGCATACCTTTGGTCCATATTGTCTATCTTATCACAACCTTCATTCCATATCCCTTATCTTGTCCATTCTTGATCTTTCTTTCTTCCCTATTGATGTCCTTTCATTATCCTATCCAAATCCTTTTTTTCTTGATAAAAAATATGAACCTAAAAAAGACAAGTATGTTTACAAAATCCTCTTGACATGTCCACTCCTGTGAACCACATGCCAATCCATACATATTTTCATTACCCTATCTAATCATATCTAGTCTCTAATCTTGGAAAAAATATGGTATCCCATCCCATCGATATTCCTTGGCATCCAAAAGGATTCAAGACATATTGAGAGACCTTTGGCATTAATCTCTCTACCAGTCCATCCATGAATCCATATTTCCCTTGCCTTGATAGACATTGGGGGAAGTCTTACAAGTCCTAAAAAAATTCAAAAATATTCAGATAAAGTCTTTAAAAATCCATAAATTTTTCAAAAAGACCTGAAATTTTTTTCAAAAAATAAATAAATAAGGTCCTAAAAATATCCAAAAACATTAGAAAATGTACTGAAATAAATTTAAAAAAAAATAGATCAAAACACATCAAAAAACCCTTGCAATAAAATCATCTCTGCCATGACAAGTAGAAAGTGACGATCAAACAAACATTCATATCAAAATGAGGAGTTTGGTAAATCAACAGTTGACTCATGAGACTCCTCTTTATCAGCAATCCAATATGTAATCTATTGATCAAAATCAAATCAATCAATCAAATATCTTAAACTGTGAAAAATGCACTCAAAACCAGACAAATCAGTCTTATATGAGCTATCCATTTCTAAAACTAGACACAGAAACATACAACATCAAATCAAACAACAAAATAAATCCAAAAAGAGATTAGTAAGGTTGTTGACAAAGTCAGTCAAGTCAGTTTGTTATCAATTTATCTTTCGAGATTATGTTACTATTCTCCTCAACGATATCACTGAGTGGTGAGAGTGGCTATGATGGTTCACAATATTATTTTTTTTGTTTGTTGTTTGGGGAGTGTTTTAATAAAATTTTGGGTAAAGGATGATTTAGTGTGAATGTGATAAGAATTGTCATGCATCTGGAAGCCACACACACCCATGATCTGAGACAACCCTAGAACGATGTCAAACATTCCCTATTTTTTTTCTGCTTGTTTATTCAGATATAGTAGTGCTATCTAGATGGTACACATTTAGGTGTGTTTGTATCTCTATCTTTGAAAATAAGGCACAATGATGATGTTGTTGAAGATATTAAGCAGCGACTCAGAATAATTACTTATCTTGATTGCACTTAGCTAAAATTGTCACTTCTTATTAATTCATTCTTCTTACTAACATTTATTCTATCAACCAAATCAATCAAGTCAGTCAATCATTAAATTGGTTGAAAACCACTCAATCATTATATCTGTCAGTCAATCAATGACCATGTGTCTTATACATGATGTATCTTTCCTAAAGATAGACATTGGTGTTTGTCTCATATAGGGTATGCCTTCCCTGAAACCAGATTGTCACTAGTCTTAAATAGGATGTATCCTTTTTGAATCCAAGCATGATTCTTCTCAACCATCTCAATGTAAAATGACAATCAAATAGTTATCATCATTTACTAAGTCTTCACTTCTTACAAACTATTATTCTCTTTCATCATGTCATCTAACATTCATCTTCTTCTTTCTAGAGATCATTTCAGACTTTGTTGCATAGGCAATATCTCAAGGGAGCACCATATTACCCCACCATCACCTTATTCTCGTTAGGGAAAGCTGGGGCAAATGTTTTGTCCTTATTCTTTGACACAACGCTCAAAATCTTTGTATAAAAGAGGGGAGAAATGTAGACACCTAAAATTGTCCAATGTGTGCAAGCAACAAACTTTCTTCTTCATTAATTAAATAATCCTTATTAATTAGTTATTTAGTGTCATTCTTCTAATTTGAATTCAAAAAAATTAACATTTTCCTCTTTTCTGATAATTAAATAATTTTTAATCATTTAATTATTTATTTTTCTTCTAATGCTAATTAAATAATTTTATTATTTAATTAATCAATTTCCTCCACTTTAATTAAATAATCATTATTATTTAACTAAATGCTTTCTTCCATTTTCACTCATAATTAAATATTTTTTTAATTATTTAATTAGTTAACTAAGTCTTCTATAAATAAATGAATTCTTTAATTAATTTAAATATGTGTTATTACAAAGAAAGCAAAGTCTACTAAAAATAAATAAAATCTTTATTTTATTTATTTATCTCAACCTTCTATAATTAGATGAGTTCTTTAATTTATTTAATAGTTGTTTTTTCAAAGAAAGTAATTCTCTCCTAAAAATAAATAAAAACTTTATTTTATTTATTTCTCTAAAATCTTCGCCAATGAAATAAGTTTTTTTAATTTTATTTAATTCCCTTTTTGAAGAAAAGTTCCTTTAAAATAAATAAAATCTTTGTTTTATTTATTATCTCCTCTCTTGCATATAATTAAATATTTTTTAAATTATTTAATGCTAATTAAGTCTTCAATTTCAACCACTCTTCAAATAAAGCAGTATGTTTTATTTTATTTTAAAGCATCTTTAATGAATCTTCTCCCTCCAAAATAAATCTCTACCTTTGATCTCAACAGTCTGTTCAATTTTGAAATCTATGAAAACCCCCCTTCAAACCCAAATGAAGAATCTTGTTTTCTTAATAGAAATTGTCTTATGCAAGTTTCATTTCTTAGCAATCCAATTATCAAGCAATTATTTAGATCATAATTCTCAAATCTCTGAGTCTAGATACTGTTGAATCCAACTCTGAGAGCCAACTAGAAACATCTCAACATAGTGTAGAGAAGCAACAGAAGTCATTAACCATTAATTAGTTCGCATTGAATTTAGGTACATTTTTTATTTCTGATTATTCATGCTTGTTATTTCTATTATCTGTAGGGATTTCATGTTGATTATCGGTTTATTGTTTGATTAGTGTGGTGCTATTAATCCTTTATTTGATCTTTTGCATATTTCTCCTACATACAAAGATGTGATGTATTATCTACTTCATTGGAACAACATAGGCATAATATAGATGCTAACATTCAGTTTATGAATTGCAGACTGTTGTCCACTATAGAATATAATCTAAGATTGTTGTAAGGTAGTGATTCTTCCTTTGAGTTGTATCCCTTATTGTATTTGAGTAGTGAGGTCTAGAAAGTATGCTTGAATTCATGTGTCTTCCCCTTGCAATACCTTTAAACGGGTATAGTGCATATTATTGATATGATTTCTTTTTGCATTGATTATTTTTCACATTACATGTTTCCATAAATTCCAAAGGGGAAGATTGTTTGAATATCATGTGCATATATGTGCTGAAATTGAGGTTTTTTCATTAATGTCAACATATTTCTAATATTTTACAGAATGTTCATGTGTTGTTCCAGAGATGTTTAGTGAGATGATCGATTTGGTATGACTACTGAGTCAAAGCTCAAATACTAGGAGCATACAGATGGTTTCATGAATGTCTATGGAAGACTTATGTCAATTAAAAAAGGTTAGAATTATGATTTGAGTGAGTTATGGAAGTTTGTTTAGAGACTAGAAATTTTTGTTCTTTAGGAAGAGATAGTGTAAGAATTCTTAGTTCAGTGTGGATTGGTTATGCACTATTTCTGGTTGCTAACGTAGTGGTACATTTAGGGCATGGATTTGTGTCGTTAGCTCAAGTGGTTCATTATTTGGATGTTGGAAACATATTTTTATTAGGTAATAAAGGTTCTTGTTTGCATTGCTGATGAACAATGTAGAGTTTATGTTGACTGAGAAAAAGTTGTTTTGGTTGTTACTATGGTATTTCATGTCCTCTATGATGTTTCTAGATTGTGTTCTATTTTTTTCTAGATTGCATTGATTGGTGTGATCATATTTAATTATTTTCTTGAGGTGTTCCAATGATCTTCATTATGCTTTGCCAACATGATGGTGTAGCATGGTGTGAACATCGAGGTATAACTTTTGGGGTTGTAGTGTGTTCAAGGATGAAGATTTTGATCATTTTTATGTCTTAATGGATATTTTTTGGATCGCATTGAAGATCACTTGGTATTTGATTAAATATTTGTAATTAGGTGTGTAAACACTTTTTCTTACAGAAACAATTTTAATATGACAGTATAGTTGTGTACTTGAATGTAGACTCTCATTTCATGCAAAAGAAAGGCTAATTGATGAGGGTATTAGATAACATCTAGGGAAACAATTACCTCCTTCTTTTTTGAGATCCACTGGCTCAGGAAGGTATTACCTATGTATGATTACTGATTTACATTATCTTTTAAGTCGATTATCTTCTTACGGAATTGCTGAAATGCCTTTTAATGAGTCAACAAGTAAATGACTATGTAAATGACTATGAATATCCTGATACAAAGTTTAATGATCCATAATAGTATTTGGACAATAGAAATTAGTAAGGCAACAAGGATTCTCATCGTTCTTCTTTTTTTAGTTCTTATGAACCTCAGGAAGGATAACCTAATTATTTCTTCAATTTTTATGAACCTCAAGAAGAATAACCTATTTTGACTCTCTCTTAAAGGAATCAGTAAATTGAATTGTATTCCTTTAAAACACAATTACTTTAATGGAATGTATTTGAAAGTGTGAATGATTTGATAAATTAAAATATTGATTTGATAGTGAATAATTACTTAGCCAACTATAAACCAGTGCCTTAACCTTGGGCTATGAGTCAATATGTGGTATAACTCCACAGTAAAGTGATTGACAAAACATATGCAACAAAGATAAAGTGCCTTACAAATTATCCTTTCTCTAAAACTATATCATCAGATCCTTAAACTATTGCTAATCTCTCTAGGGTCGCTTTAAATAATTAATCCTTCCTTGAAGGAGCTTACAAATGACAGCACAATTACCTTGTGACTAGTATGCCTAAATGCCTTACAAGTAAACATACAAGAGCTATAACAGTAATGAAAAGAGACAGTCCAAGATGTAGAAAAGAGATTGAAAATTTTTGTATTAATGTCTTAAAGCTTCAAATACATATAGATAAACAAATAGTACAAAGGCTCAGACAAATTTTAGTAGTCTACCTTGTAATATATTTCATTGATTTCCAATTCCAACCCTTTTTCAAAATGATACCAGAGTACTATTTATAGGCCTAAACCATCTTGGAATCCTTAAAATAAGGATGCTACAAGTTTAAGATGGTTTAGAAAACATCACCCTCAAATCTAGAAAAGACAAAAGAGAGGAATGAACTAAGTGGTGGAAGGACAAAAATGAAGAATGAAATCTGATTTGCTTCTTTCTCTTCTTTTGAACTTTGGCACCTTTGTCTACATGTGTTCAGGATAGCATCTGATAGTTGAAATAAGATCTAGTGACCGCCAATACAGGTTAACTTACACTAATATCTTTAAGGTTGCTAACCTCCATGTGCTCAAAGAGCAGGCACCAAGTGTTTCTCTACTCTTCATCAATGATATCAATGTCCTTTGCAACATCTTTCTTTTTTTTTGGCTTTGTCAATGCATCCCATGCTATTGCATCATCTTCACCAGGCCAATTAAAGCTCTTAATGCTCTCAAGTTGTTCCTTTTTCCTATTCCACCGAGTATCTGTTATACTCTTGACATTAGATAGAAATTTGTTGATGTCAGTCTCATCGTTAAAGGCTTCATATAAAATCTTATTATAACATTCCATATCTAATTCTGCTCTGTCAGTAATAAATGCCTCTTTCTTAGGAAGTTTAGTATAAAATTATGCTTTACATACCTCAAAGGATTTGATCTGATTGTCATCTCCCTTGATTAGAGGAATAAATCTATTAAAATCTGATCCAAAGAGATTTAGTCTAGCCTCAATTTGATTTAACATGCTTTTGAAGAGAGGCAAAGTCACATTTATCTTCTCAATTTCATCACCAACCTCTGTGACTATCTCTGTAAGATCATTCCTATGTGGTCGTAAAGATGCCAACCTCTCAAACAATTGGGTCCTGCTAGACCATGTTCCAAAATAGGGGTTTAAAATAGAAATAAAAGTTGTTACCTCAGCATGAAGAATATGAAGCTTATACATTTAAAAATGAGATCAATTTTGTCCTTTAATATATCAATTCTATGCTGAAAGATACTCATTAATGATCCTAGGACGATCTCATTATGCTCCATGATCTATTCCTCTATTTTAGCATTCTCCCATGTTATCTCTGTTTGGACCTCTACATGTGTAACTTCTTTTGGTGATGCAAGGATAACCTCAGGTTTCTCCATCAATTGCTAAGTTAAATCTCTAATTGTGTTCTCCGAAGCATGAATTTTGATGTGACATAACTCCCTATCCTTTACAATAGCACTAGTATCTTCTATTAGGGTGTTATACTTTTGTGATATTTGTTCAGTTTTAGCTACATTTAGTTGAGCAAAATGTTATAATACATGTGAAATTCCCATGTAATTAGTATTTTTGATAGACCATACCATTTGACTACCAACCATGTTCTCCTGAATATTTAACAAGGTTGGATTTTGATCCTTAGGAGCCAAACTCCACATTGCAATAGCCTGGGACTTTGGGTTATAACCAAATCCTTTGATCAGTTCTCCAACCTACACTTCTGATGATAATTTCAAGTCTGGTTGCTTCCTTATTTGATCAATTGTAAATGCTGAGGCTAAATCCTAGCCTTCAACAAGTAACATCCCACTATCTTTGACTAGTTTCCTTGCTTCCTCTAGAGTAATTTGTTCTATTTTAGGATCATAATCTTGTATAGCCTGTAGGGATTTAGCTGTTACTGGATCTCCTCCATCCAACTATTTTTGTTTTCCAACTTCTTGTTTCTTATTTCATCTAAGGAAATCATTAAATTCTTTGGTTTTGATGAATTTGTCATCATCAAGGAATTGTTGTTGATGAATTATCCTTTTATCAATGCATGTTCTAAGAGGTAATTCAATATTTTCCTCTTCATCCTGTTGCAACTTTTTTCCTTTTTTAATCTCCTTCCTCAATTGATGATCATATGGTCTATTACCAGGAATAAGAGCACTAACTTTATCCTTTTTCTTCTCTCTTCTCACACAGATTATTGCCTGGGAAGGCTCTCCAAGTTCAACTCTTTTATTTTTTAAAGGAGGCTCATTTGTAACCTCAAGTTATGGGACCTCTGTTAGGTCAATATTGTTTTCTTCTCCTATTTTTTCTTCTTCAACTACTTGATTGACTGGAGGGGCAATGGGCGAGGGGTATCCTTCATCACTGTCATCATGATATCCTCAGAGTGCTCTGCTTGGACCTTTTCCAGAACTACTAGTGCATCCTCTAATTGATTGCATAGGAAATTATGAGAGTCAATCATGGACTCTATCCTTTTTAAATAAGGTAAATCGGGGAAGAACCCCCCCAAAAAGATAATCCTTTCCTCTTTACATGCATTTCCAAGTCCATTAATTCTTTAATTTTATTTTCTCTTTGAATCACTTCTTCATCCTCAATAATGTTCCTTATGACATCTTCTTCCATGCACTCTTCATGCTCATAAGTATAAGGAATGGTTGGGGTTAGAAGCTTCTTGGCACTTGCAATGAATCTCTTTGTATCAATGTACCTATACAATGTCGCACCCATCCTGTAATGGTTTAGCCAATTGTTCACTAAATCTATGGCTCTTTTGCAAATAGTAAATTGATATACTTTAAATTGTTTGGGAGTGAATGTCCCTTTCCTATGAGGAGCCAAATGATCCTTTTCTGTTAACATAAGCTGCCATATAAACTCCATTGTTGTAATTCTGGCAGGAACATGGAATGGGAGTATGTGTGGTGGATGTGAACATCCATATACTCTAATCATAGTAAAAAATTTCTCCAAGTAGAAATCACCCCAAATGTGATCTCCAGGCCACTTATCTACATACTCACAAGGCCTCAACAATTGCAGCAACTTGGCTGGTAATATGGTTTTGTTTACTCCTAGACACTGCAGTAATGGATAAACTATCCAATTCTCAAATGCATAGAACTCGCAATCTTTAACAGTATAATTCCAAATCCTTATCCATAATTGAATAAGGATAGGTTGACCCTGGTGAACTCTTTGTGGCCTCAAATTATTTAAATCCATTACAGGGTAATTGTAATACATTATTAAATGCATCAATATAGAGTAATGCAAAAATTTAGGCTCTTTTCTTTATTTTTTATGGCCACAAACCCCTCATGCATTCTATCAATTATATACTGAATATAATCATAAGTGGTGCTAGCATGGACATCCTGCAAGTCTAAGGTAATCATCAAGAAATCTGCAGTGATTCTCTCTATACCCCTGTCCCTCCCTAATACTCTATAGAGTGCAAAACCAATGTACTTGATATATTGATTCAAATCCTTATAAGCATAAGGTGTAAGTCCTGGCATGGGGGAAATATACTTCTTAATCTATCTAGGAATATGCCTTTATACTAAAATTTTAACTACCCTAGCCTATTTTCCATACCTAGCTTCCTATTTCTTCAGGTCAATCTCTGTTGACATAGGGTAGTAAAGGTTGAAGGCTTTCATAAATGAATTTCTATTTAAAGCTACTAGTATAGTGCCATCACTCTTCGTAATTGTCTTAGAAATAACTTCATAATTATTTGCTAAGGCTAGAAAAAGATTAGTATCTATGAATACATCAGGCACAACTAATTTAGCTAACCCACATGTCCAAGGGTTTGACATAGGTACATCTTCATCAGAATTTTTATAAAAATAATTAAAGAGAGAGTAACTTGGTGAACCTGGAGTTTTTGCATCTCGAATGTATGCTAGGTCATCATTCAGGATATCATCCTTCGACTTCTTATTCTATGTTGGTCCTGATAGAAGTGTCAAAAATTCATCTGAGAAATTCCTTTTCCCCTTAGCCTCATCATCCATTTCTTCACTTTTCCCACTAGTGGAAGCCACACTCATTTCTCTACTCATCCTGGCTTCTTGCTTCTATCACAACCTTTTTGACCGATATTGAAACATATATTCTCACTGGAAACCCTTACTTCTAAACTATAATGCACTGAAAACAATCAAAAGCTTTGAAAATGAACAAAATTTCCCTGAATTCTGAATTGGAAATCTTGATTGCTTAACCTTTCAAAAGATGGCAACTCTCTTTTTTTTGCAAGTACTGATAACTTGGTAATTTCTTTGCTCTAGATTTTGAAGGCGATGTAAATGAAAATGAAGCACAATATCATCTATTTATGGTAAAGAATGATCAAGGTACGTAGCTCATAATTGGGTAATCACATCACTTCTGCCTTCAATTCAACATAGTGTGACATCAATGCTTTCTCCTAGCCATAGCCTTTGATTATGATAGGAAATTGAATTTGAATGAGTGCAGAATTGATGAAAAATCCTTATTAAATTTGACAAGAGGTCAATTCTTATCTGATTGGCTAATCCTCAGACACTTCAGCTACCTTTCCAAGTTCTCATAACTTCTCTAAATTGTCATTGGCTAATGACTTTTCAACTTTGGCGCGTCATCAACTATATTAACTTTTACCATGCCTTAACTTTCACTTTTCCTTATTAGCGACCTCGTGACTACAATTTATCTCTATGTTGCTGAGAAAAGTCCTTAATTGTGATCACTTTCTGAGACTTGGCATCATAAAGTATTATTTAGTTCAGTTATACCTATAGTTTCCTTTTGGCGACCAAGCGACTGTGGAAAAGCTAAGTTGCTGAGAAATTTCCTTTACTCTGGGTTTATTCTGAGACTACGCGATCACCGTTGATTTCCTTTTGATCTAACGCCATTTTCCAAGTCTCATAAAATTTTGATATAACCCTAAATCATTCTGAGACTTTGTGACATAAGATTTTAATATCTTTGCTTTTTAATTTTAATCCCTTTTGGAGACTACATGACTAGAAATTGTCTCATTGTCGCTCAACAAATTTCACTTTATCATATTCATCAAGAGACTCCCAACTACCATTGATCTTTATTAGCTTAGCATATGATGGCCAATATTAAGTCTCAGAATAATTATATCAAACCTTAATATGTTTTGAGACTTGGCGACTAAAGCATAATGTAACCTTTATTTCCTTCTATCTCTTAGTCGCTGGAAGAAAATACACTTGGTCATCTTATTTGGAGACTATTCGACAACTGTTGATCTTCAATCTAACAGCATCTAACGGCTCCCGGTAAGTCTCTTAATATTTCATGCAAACCCTAAATCATCTTAAGACTTGGCGACAACATTCTTTGCCTCATAATCGCCAAATAACTTTATTGTATTAAAATTTAATCAGAGACCACGCGACTATACCTTTAATCTTTATCATATTAAGCCATGTGTCTCAATGTTATTCCTTGTCTCTTGATTGCTGAATAACTGTTGAATTTTCAAATGCTAAAGGGTATGTGCAGGATCATGGTATGCCAAACCAGGCCCTTAAGTGGCAACGAAAATTTAGAAAATTAGGTTTAGGAAAGTTGACGTAAAAATTTGAACAAGTTATCAATATTATATAAAAAATGTGTAAGAAGAGTATCTATAGAAAATTGAATTTAGTTTCTTTTCTACAAGCCATTTTTAAAAAAAAAATATTCTATATGGTGAAATTTCAAATTTATATGGAGTAGTATGAAAATTTCAGGAAAAAGATAAGAAGTAGGTGTATGTCTGACCACCTTAAACACAATAAAATGATAATATTTTTTAACAAGATTATAGATATAAGTAGTAGACTTGTGTACAGATGTGATGCATATTTTTTTGTAATTGTTTTCTAAGTAAATAATTAATTATGATTTTTCTACTACAACTTTTTCCGAAAATAAAAAAATTTGTGTCTGACCACCTAAACTTACTCTAAAATTCATCAAATTGAAAATTTTTTAATTTTTTATTGTAGTAGGAAAAGCATAGAATGTGAATCTTGTTTAGGATTTCAAAAATGTTATAGTGTTTGAAAGCTATAGCTATTTTTCAATCAGTATATCAATTAGGACTAAAAAGATAAGAAGTAGGTGTATGTCTGACCACCTTAAACACAATCAAATCATAATATTTTTTTACTAGATTCTATATATAAGTAGTATACTCATGTACAGATGTGACACATATTTTTTGATAATTTTTTTCCTAGTAAATAATTAAGTATGATTTTTCTTCTACAGCTTTTCCAGAATATTAAAACTCCCATGTCTTACCACCTTAACTTACTCTAAACTTAATAAAATTGAATTTTTTTTCTTTTTTTCTTATAGTAGGTGAAGCATAGAATGTGACACATTTTTCAGATTTAAAAAATGTTATACAATTTGAAAGTTATAGATATTTTTGAATCAGTCTACCAATCAGGACTTCTTTTTCACATCACCACTTTTTGGCATACCATGATCCTGCACATACGCTAAAAGAGACTTCATGCCATCCATTGGATCTTACCTTGATCTAACGATTGTCTCCAAGTCTCACAATCTTTTTCTTAACTCATCATTTATTCTGAGACTTGGCGACAACACTGCTATTCAGACAGACATTCAACCCAGGTTTATTCAGAGACTTAGTGACTGTTAAAACTCCATGTCGCTTAATAATTATCAAACCACAAGGTTAATCCAGGGACTTCCTGACTACCGTTAGATTTAATTTGAGATGAATGGTTGTCACTAAATCTCCTCATCTTTCACTTAACTCATATTTTATTCCGAGACTTGGCGACAACAAAGAAATCATAAGTTTTTTACTTAACACATAACCGCGGGTTATATCTGGAGACAATGTGACTGAGTAAAATAAAAGTCATGATATAAAATCATTAACCTTAATCTTATCAAGAGACACCCCGACCACCATTAGATCATATTTCAGATGGACGATCTATGCCAAGTCTCGTGATCATTGAAGCATATTCCTTTTCATTAAGAGATAGTGCGACAAAGGCAATTCACTGAGTCTCATAACCATATGGAATATTCACTTTCTTTTATGAGACTAAGTGATTATCATGTAGGCACATGCATATAACTCAAACATAAGTTTATGAAAAAGTAACATGAAAATAGAACCCGTTTAAGAAATTTGGGGTTTTTTTGCATTTTCGCATAGAAATGACCCAAGGGCTTAGTGCTTTAAACATTTTCAACTAGGATTAGGGTTTAAATAATATTTGCAAAGGTATATAAATAATTTTGACCATGACTTTCAACTTATTGAGCATAGGCGTGACAGGAAACTTCAAAATTTTACAGGGCAAACTCAAAAATAGGAAATACAACCAACAAGGTGGTTGGACAACCTTAAGGAAATAAGGTTAATGATTTGTATAAATGTAATATTATTTTTTGGATTAGAAAGAGAGAGAGAGAGAGAGAGAGAGAGAGAGAGAGAGAGAGAGAGAGAGACTGTGCAAAGAGGCATGAGTGGATCTATAATTGAGTTAGAGAACTCATGTATTATATACTTCATTGCATTTTTATAGGCATAATGAAGTTGCTAACAGTCATTTCATAAATTATGGATTGTTTTCCATTATGTATTGTAATATCAAATTGTTGTAAGGTAGTGAGCCTTACTTTGCATCGCATCCCTTACTATATTTGAGTAGTGAGATCTAGGCATTGTGCCTGAATGCATGTGTATTCCCCTTGCAATACCTTTAACTAGGTATAGTGCATATTGTTGATTTGATTTCTTTGTGGATTAATTATTTTTCACATCACCTATTTTCATCAATACCAAAAGGGGGATATTATTAAAATATCATGTATATATGTGATGACATTAGTTTTTTTCATTGATGTCAACATATTTCTACTATTTGAGACATTGTTCCTTTCTTGTTTCTGAGATGATCGATTTTGAATGACTACTATGTTGAAGCTTAGATGTTGCGAATGTATATATAGTATCAAAAATTTCTATAGTTGACATATGTCAATTGATAGAGGTTAGAATTATGATTTGATTGAGTTATGGATGTTAGATCAGAGACTTTTATTTCAGATGTTCAGGAAGAGACAGTGTAACAACTCTTGGTTTGGTGTGGTTTGATTATGAAATATTAATTGTTTCTCACCTTGTGGTATGTTTGGGACATGGATTTGTGTCCTCATCTTGAGTGGATCTTGGTTTGGATGTTGGAAATCTATTTTTATTAAGTAACAAATGTTCCTATTGGTATTCTTTATGAACAGTGCATACTTGATGTTGAATGCTAAGATAGAATTTTTTTGGTTGTTTATAAGGCATTTCATGGTGGTTTGTGATGTTTCTAGATCACATTGCATTCATGTTGATGGATTGCATTGATTGGTATGATCGTATTTGATGATTTTATAGAGGTGTGCTAATGTTCTTCATTATTCTTACCCAACATGATGGTGTAGCATGTTGCGAACATCCATGCATGATTTTTGGAGTAGTATTTTGGAGGATGAAGATTTAGATCATTGTTGTCTTATCCTATATTTTGAATTACATTGAAGATTGCACTATATTTGATTAAATATTTTCAATTAGGTGTTTGGCCTTGAGGAATTAAGGTTGATAAATTGTATAAATGTAATATCCTTTTGTGGATCAAAGAGAGCAAGAGTGTGCGTGTGTTGGTGTATAAGAGACTATTCAAAGAGTTATGAGTGGAATCTTCAATTGAGGTAGAGATCTAATGTATTATGTACATTGTTAAAACTATATAGTAATAATGAAGATGATAACAATCTATTCATGAATTATGGATTTTTGTCCTTTATGGATTGTGTTGACAGGACTTTGGTGACCGGGTCCACCAGCAGATGTAAGTTGTCACTGGGTATTGGGGTATCGGCCAACTTCGCCTGCAAAGGTTGTCCGGGGAAATGAGATTCCCTGGGCCTCCAAGCACATGAGATTCCCTGGGGCTCAGTTGGGAGATGTGACTATATTCGAGGGGGATAGTTGGTTTCTTCAACTTGTTCTCTCCAGGGATTCAAATAGATGGGGTTTTTCCAAGCATTCTACACTTAGCAAATAAACTAAAATATCTTGCAGAGTTAGAACTATTTTATCTACCTATAGTTATGTTTAAAAATTTAATACATTAATAATGCTATGATATACTACACTAAATACCGAAGAAATACACAACCATTAGTTCATATTTTATCGGTAGAAAGGGAAAGGAGGTCGTTAATCTACTTAAAGTATCTGAGCAGAAGACATGAAGAACATTAAACATAAAATACCATTAACTTAGAAGATAAAGTGCCAAGAATGTCATTGCAAGAACTCTCCCTTCTTCATTAAAATTCCTTCTAGTGAGCACTAGTGCATGGTATAATGGTGGCTCTAAGGGAGCATCTAACTATTGAAAGCTCAAAAACCAAGGAGCATCGAGCTCTACAACTGAAATGAAAATGCTGCTTCTCTATTACTATGGACTACAAAATCATCAATTTTTTCAACCCTTCGAATAGGGCCAGACTTATTATTTATACACATTTCTCTTCTAACCCTAACCCTAACCCTATTTTACATCTTTCCATAAAATATGTTATCTAGTGGCCGGTACTACCTGCACCACTTTACAAAAGACCTCGAGATGAAAAAGGTCTGACATGTCAGAAGAATAAGACAAGAAGATGGAGTTGAAGAATTGGCCTCGAGAAGAGAGCCAAGAAGGAGAAGGAAGAAATATTATCCCCCCAGGATCGAGGCTACATGCCTCATAAATGAAAAAACATGGCACCTTGTCTCCAATGTGCCAGGTGTACATCTAAAGCAGCGCCTCAAGAAGATCATCTGTCAGAAAGCCTCTTGTCGATCTGACGTGCCTTGATGTAGCTATCTTCCCTCTGACAACCTTCAAAAACCTTTACTAACTACTTGAAAGTGACTGGTCGGCCTTGGGGACTGAGACACAGGTCACCAAAAGAATACAAAATATGGGATCTAGAACTCTGAGATCTGGGAACTTTTGTTCTAAAAGAATAAAGAATACAAAAATACTTGGGTTTTCTTCAGCCCCCAAAGAATCTTTACTGTTTCTTATTGTCATTGAAAGTTTGGAGGAGATGGGAGATTCCATCTTCATTAATTTCTTTAAGACTAGCCCACCGGTACTTAGCCACCTCAATCTGTTCCCCCAGGTCTGGAACATTTCCCTTAAACTCATCAGCCATTTTTGCCGCATCATGACCACTGAGTACCATACGAGTTATTATCGTTATTTGGGCACCATATACTCCCTCTGGGGATTGATACCTTGATTCCATCAGCTCATCAAACTTCCCAAGGATGTACTCCTCCGGTGTACAAGTATTAGTGTTGAATGGGTCAGCTCCAGAGACCTTCGTAACAAAAGACTTGTACAAATTAAAAGAATATTGCACTACATTGATCTTTTCCCATAGATTCCCCACTAGTTTCCTGATTACCCCCAATGTGAGGTCAAGTCTGGAGTGCTGGGTCCTCACAAAATTGAAGGACTCTTCTCCCAAAATTTTGGACTCAGAAACAACTTCTTCTTCGAGGCTGATAAGTTCTTCGAACTCAACTTTCCATGCCTCATAATTTTCAATGTCACCCTCCCATATGTTGATAGTGGTTTTAGCCTGATTTAAGACATGGTGGGCCACATATAAGTTAGGGAGGGTGGATACCAGGAAATGATGGACATTTCCCACTTATAGGGAAACCCATTCATCGACTACTTGGGCTTTCTTCTTCATCGCCCGCAGTGAATCTACATCGCCTTACAGAAGTGGTATATCTGATGTAGAGGCCCCTGGAGGTATAACATTGATAGGCCGGGCTAGCTCGGTTAGCAATGTCATAAGGTTTGCATTTTTCTCCTTTTCTGCCTTGAGCTTCTGAGTTTCTTTTTCATAACGGGCCTCTACTACCTTGGCTGCCTCCTTTAACATGTTTACCTCACCTTGTTTTCCTTTTTTCCCCAGTGATATCTTTGTGATATTATAATACCTGGCCTCGGCCATTTCTTTGTCAAAATTTGGGGGAGGTGTCGCTACCACTGCAACTGTTTCTCTGCTCGGCCTAGTTTGAAGAGTATGAACCGTTTGGAATTTCTTGTCCTTTGGTAGGTTCTAGGCCTGAGCCATCATCTCAACCAGGGAGACATGAGCTCTGGGAGTCGGTGGGGCCTTCCTTTTCCTGGTTTCTATTAACCACTATGGCGGTAGGGGTGGCTTATTAGCCAAAGCTTGTTCATGTGGTTCTTCCCCGATATCTCATTGTTGTTCTTCTTCAGTGGTATAGGTCTTGCCCGACTCCTTCCCTATATCCTTTGATTTGTTGGCAACATTTGTTTCTTCTTCCCTATCATTTGTATCTTTGGCTATGTCTGGGTCTTCATCGGTTTCCCCGGGGATTTCTTCCTCTTCATTCCATAAGTACATATTTCAGTAATGGGGGAGGTATCAGGCAAAGATTTAGTGTTTGAGCCACAGTGATTACCTCTCCAAATGTAACCTTTGACAGTGGTTCTTGGAACATGGCGGATAAGGTTACAGTTGCTCCCGTAGGTCTGGTTCCCCCAGCAGATGCCATTTCTTCACTTTACTTTTGTTGGTCCACTCCCATGTCCTATATCTCTAGGAATTTAGAGATAATTTCTTGTTCTGGCCTTTCCTCTTCCTCTGTCTACTCCTCCTGTTCTTGGGCAAGTTCTTGTTCTGGAGCCTCCTCTTGTTTGGGGATTTCAGCCTCTATCTTCTCAATGTCCCCCTGTAAATTTTGGAACTCGTCAGTTGTAAAAATATCATCAAATTCATCCTGTGGGAGAGAATTGGCCGAGACATCAGTAGACTCTGGTTCCCTATCCGACTCTAGGGAGTCGAAAGAGAGGATTTCAACTTGTGGAATTTGAGGCATCCCCAATTCTGGCTCTGCCTTTGGCTTTGGATTAAGCCTCTTCTTTCTCCTAGTGATTAAGGGTGTCCCCGCATCCCTTAGTACTACTTGTTCTTCTAGATCCACCCCCGTTTCCCTAACCATTAAGGCTTCTAGTGAAGGGGAGGAGGGAGGATGAATTGGTCTGGTCATGAGTACCAGAGTAGCCAGTCGTGTGATTAAATTCTCCCTCATTTTTTAGGAGGCCACTACTAATTGCCTTATTTTCTCTTTTATGGGGACCTCTTGCATAGTTGGAGTTTCCATTATTCCTTTTCCCCTATCTCCTCCTTGCGAAGAAGTCCTGGCCCCAGGGGTTAACTTTGGTACCAGTTGGGCAGCTCTACGAGTGCTTTAGGGGCATACTCTCTTGAAGTATTCGTGGCTGTGTTCGACCATGTTGCAAGAAAATTCTTCTATGGTTGGTCCCTCCTGGGAATTCAAATTTACCAGAGGGAGGGCTAACTTATCAATCCCCTTTGCTTTGTACTAGGGATCTATTGTGGAGCCAGTGTCTGAGAAGTCATCCAGAAATTTCTAAAGCTTCAATCTTTCCGTCATCCCTGTGATCATCCTGACGTAGTGTCAGCTCCAGACTTCCATGTTGTCTTGGAAATCCTCCCAAAAGTCCTCCATGTTATATTGATGGGGCTCTGATGCCCGAGGAAATGTCGACGCAATTTTGTCGTGCAGATCAAAATGCTTCCACGCTAAATAGAATTCCACCAAGTTCAAGCTTTTAAGCTCATTGTCTACTTCTTTGGCGGTGGCCAGACTGCATGAATAATTTCCACAGGTGATTGGGAATGGAATATTCATTACCTTCTTCAAGGTGTAGAATGCATGCAGCTCCATTATCTGTCTGTAATATTCTAAAAGAGTTATCATGTTCCCACAATGTTTGGGTAACAAGTAGGGTTTCCCAGAGATTCTGGTTACCCTTATGTATGTATGTTGCTAGAACTATATATAATAATGGCCATAACTTCTAACTAGATCCATTTCCTCTGTAGACAGGCGGTATCCTGCATCCCAAGTGGGTGTGAGCAGGTTGTAATAAATGAAGGCATCGTTCACTCTGTAGAAACTGGGGAAATTGGCCTCCCATTGAATCTGTGGGAAATAATCCCAGGGATCCTTCTGACCCAGGCCAATCCCGAGTACACCTGAAGTGAGTATCCCATTGGTGGCTGGCTGTTGTTGCACCAGGGCCAAGAGAACATAGGAAGTCATATAAAACTTCTTCTTTTGGACCACCTGAAGGAATTGGGAATCCATGTGGTTTGAAATTATGGCGGTACAGTTGAAATAATCCTTGCCTGTGCTGATACCAAGCAGGAAGTAATACATCCACCAGGAGAATTCTTGGGCATGTGGTTGCCCGAAGACCTGGCATAATGCTATCATCCCCATCTGGATGCTTTCTATGAATTCAAACCGGGGGATTTCTAGCTTCATCCTCTTGGGATCCCTCTTCGAGGTCTTGAGCCAATGATTATTCATATATATCCAGGCCGCTTCCTCCAACTGCTTAAACTATGCCAAGGCATCTGATCTGGTAACTACAACTAGCCTGTCAAATTGAGGAATCCCCAATCCCATCTGAAAAGTTGCAGCGTCGAGAGACACCATAGGGGTGGGATACCCGGTTGGCTCCGGGGCTGTGAGAATAACGACCTGGATGGATATATTGTAGTGTGCTGCAAGTGTAAGAATAAGCTTTAGTGATTGCACTGAGCATGGGAAACAAGCTACCTTAAGAATCTCAGAATCTCTAATTTTAATGGCCAATGGATCCCCAGCCTACCGCTGAATGTACATCATTTTCACCAAGGCCTGCATTTTAGGCCATGTCTCGACGCTAGTGTTGGTAACAAATTGAACTTTGGATTCAATCTTCAAGCCCATGATAATTCTATCCTTTACATATTTCATGCTTAGGGGTAGTTTCTCCAGAGCTTTCTCTATTTTGGACCTAACAGCTGCTCTGGTAATCGCCATAGAAGCAAGTTTTGGACTCCCGGGTGGTGAAGATGCGGAAGCCTCAGACATGATGAAAGTGTATTTCTCTAGAAACATGCAAGGCCAAGTGACCGTCAAAATATATAGATAAATAAAACTCTAGGATCCAGAGATCTTACTGCCATCGCCCCTGCTTTCCCTGAAAAGTTAGCTTAGTTCAAAAATCCTGGAAAGTATATATATATTTTGTAAACTTGGAAATTTAACCAATATCTGGGCCCAGGGGTCTCATCATACTTAGTAAAAGCAAGATGTGGGTTGAGTGAGGGCAAGAGACCCGAAGTCTGGAAAACTAACCATTGAAAGGTGTGCAAAAAGTGAACTGTCAGGCCCACATGGGCGTCACGTGGCTATGCAATAAATGGAAGTTATGGCGATGGCGGCGGAGCCAACTGTCTAAACACACAAAAAGTGAAAGCCACTTGGAAAAATTTAAATGTGCACATAGGACATAAATGAAGGACAAGTTGGTTTAAAAAAGAGAGAGAAAACCACTTGGTTGAAACCGGCCGAGAGCCAAATTTCAACCAGGCGGTATTCTTCCCAGAGCGAGTTTGGAAATTAGGAATAGGAAACAAACATAGCACGGCAAGCTCAAAAGACTACCAAAAAATTATACACAGAATATACACCTAACCTAAGCAGAGTTGAAGGACATATACATGACAAGCGGAGGGATATATAATAATATATACCAAATATACATATGTACAGAATGCAGAGTAGCTATTTACAAAACCAGAAAATGTACAAACATCTACAACTTTTACATTTTCCTACATCTACACAAAGGGTGGAAAACCCTCTAGAAGAGCTGACCCACCAACGGGTAGTGAACCAGAAAGAAATGTAACACCAAATAGAAATGCAAGACAACACAAAAACCAAACAAAAACCAACCTAAAAATGAAGAAGGGAAAGGAAGGGAGCCCATGCCATGAATGCTCTACAACAGCCCCTACATCAAAAAATCACCACTTACCACCACAAACCACCCATAATTGTTCATAACAGCTCGGAATAGTTCACACTAGATTCTCGCTAAATTGTTGTAAAATCGCTCTGAAATCGCTCAAATTGCTTAAGTGTTTTAATCGTAAATGAGAGGTAATTTCTATTTATACCCAAGGTAAAAAGAAAGTTACCTTTCCTTCTACAAACTCCAAACAAATAGACATCTGGACTCTGGGCCCAGGGATTCCATGCAACCATACCCTCTTATGGAATGAAGACATTGTGGTGAAGAATCTCGAAGTCCTGAATCTGGCTCCTGACAAAAGATGACCAACTCCGGGACCAGGTCCCGGAGACACGAGAGACAAAAAAAAAAAAAAAAAACCAACACCATGGGAAAGAAAACCTAGAGAAAGGAAACAAAGAAAACAAAGGAAAAGACAAGGCAAGAGCCAAGAGCAGAAAGAAAAAAGGGGGACCCAACATTTTGCACACAAAATATAGGGATGGGGATGTAGGGCATAACAAATGGTGACTATCTGGAATGAATGCCTTGGCACATTTGAGAACTAAAAAATCTCTAGTTAGCAAAAATTGGAACAAATTGTTACTCAGAGTATCTTACCTGTAAAGAGTAACATGTCTGAGAAAATTTGGTCATACGTGATTTAATCCATGATCTTCTCATCAGTGGTGAAGTGTGTGCTTTGGAAGGAAATCAAGCCGATGACCTCTGGGAGAAGTGGAGAAGAAGCACTAAGTATATCAAACCCTAAAGTCATCAGATTTGTTTGTTTCTCCTGGAGACCAGAATTTTGTCCCATTTCTTTTTCTTGTTATTTGTTATATTTCTGGGTGGGAGGGTGGTACTTCTTTCACCGTCAAGCTTAAGCTTAGCTAAATTTAACGGCGGTACTTCTTTCAGCCTTCCGCCCACCTTAATGTGCTGAATGGGGGAGAAAACTCTTGTCCCAGAAATAATTTTTTTAAAGTTTAGACTTGGGTCAACCAACTAGTGCAACTGATCTACCCTTGACATGTCTGATTACTTGTCCCTTATTTTAGTTCATTGATTACCAGACTTTTGGAGATAAACCCGATGAAAATTACTCATAATGTATCACCAAATTGGAAAAATAACTCTGGAGACCGAACCGATTCCATCATGCTAACAATAGATTCTGAAGTTCACCGTGCTAAAGACAATATCCCAGAATCTAGATGTTATGCAAAGCATTCTAATCCTTACAAAAGGGAGAGAAAAACACTGAAACCCAAAAACAAGACAAGAAAAGTGAAAACAACCAAGGAAAAAGGGCAGCCCCGGAGGACAGCCAACAAGACTATTTACAAGGCAAGGTACCTCCCAACAAGGCACCGGGAAGGAAATATTTACAAGCACAAGAGCTTTACATAAAATACATTGGGAAAACCAACCTCATTCAAAATAATGTTTGAGAAACTGTCCATTGACGGACAATGGGATAGGTTCTCCAGTCATGGTGTTAAGGTGGTAGGTATTCACCTCGTAGATCTCTAAGATTAGATATGGTTCGAGCTAGAGCTGTTGGAACTTGGTGTACTTTCCTTTCTTTTCTCAGGCCTTGTCCCACAGCAGGACCAAGTCTGAAATCTAAAAGGCCTTGTATTGGGCTCTGCGGTCAAACCATATTTTTACCACTGCTTGATAATGCGTGAAATTTTCAAGGGTTGCATCTCGTTGTTCCTCCATTCATACTAGATTTAGGAGCTGAACCTCCATGATATTATCTCGATTGCTGAATTCCTGCATAAACTACAAAATTGGGATTTGTAAGTTGATTGGGAATACTAGGTTCTAGCCATAAACCAGATGGAATGGGGATGTCCCCAAGGTGGCCTTAATTCGGATGCAATCTGCCTAGAGGGAAAATCTCAACTTTTGGTGTCAATCCCAAGGATTCTGTTCTAGCAGGTGTTTGATCACTTCAAGTAGATTTCATTGATTCAACAACACCGTTACCCTGGGGGTTATAGTTGCTGGAAAACTTTAGAGTGATCTTCCAATTGTAGGTCCATTCTAGTAATTGTGCCAAAGAAAATGGCAGACCATTGTCACATACTAAAGCAAAGGGCATTCCAAATCTTGTGACAATATTTTCTTCTAGGAATTTAATAACTATGTCTACCGTATTGTTTTTGCAAGGTATAGATTCGGTCCACCAGGTGCAGTAATCAGTTGCAGTTAGGGTGTACCAGTGGTTGTAAAATGAGTTGTGGTTGATTTCCCTGATGAATTAAAATGCCCATTGGGCAAAGGTCCTAGCCTCGAAGACTGGTTGTAAAGGCATAGCCGGGTTACGCTCATGATGTGTCATGGTTTGGCAAGTGTGGCATCTCTGAACGTGAGTGTAAACATCTTTAAATATACAGGGCCAATAATATCTAGCCCAGAGGATCTGATGGGTGGTCATGTTGGCTGAGCCATTCCCGGTCCCAAACTGCCCGTGGAATTCTTTGATCATTCTCGCAGCTTGGTCCCTATCAATGCACCGAAGGTATACCCCCTCATAGTTCCTGCGGTAAAGCGTAGAGTTTTTGATGATAAAGTGAGCACTTTTCATCTATAGGGAATGGAATGTATTGGGAGGTAACCCCTCCAGGCATTTGTTGTTTAGTAGTAAGTATACCAGATCGGTATACCAGGGGTCTCGAGCAACAGACTCCACCATGTAAGTTTGAAATTCTATGTGGGGAGCCTCTTCTGCCATCGCTCGACTTAGTCCCTGGCCTCAGAATATCTTCATGGGTTGCATTTCCAAGTCATATTCCTAGAGAATGGCCATCCATTTCCCCCATCTTTCACCCAATTCACTCTACATCAACAAAGATTTCATAGCCTGGTCCGGGATAATAGCATGCACCTTTCTCCAAAGAATATAATGCCTGAATTTCTTCACGGTGCAAATGAGAGCAAAGGCCTAATTTTCCAATGATGAGTACTGGACTTTAGCATTCTTGAAGGGGGAGCTCATGAAAGCTATGGTTCATTCTTTCCCTTCGACCTTTTGAGTTATTACTACCATGGTAGAAGGCGGCAAAGCAAAGGAGTAAATGTAGAATGGGAGGGAGTAGTCTGGGATAGCCAAGATAGGTGCCTCCATTATCATTTGTTTGATCTGGGAAAATTCCCACTTTGCTTCAGGACTCCACTCAATTTTGGTATCCTTTTTCATCATTTCATTGAGTGGTTTGACTATCTCAATGAACCCAGTGATGAACCGCCGGACAAAGTTGATCTTTCTGAAGAAAGACCGCATCTCTTTCTTGTTGCCAGGCATTTGTAGGTTTAGCACCACTTCAACTCTCTCAGGGTCAATGGATATACCCTTCTTAGAGCTAATATGCCTAAGCAACTTCCCTTCAGTGACCCTGAATATGCACTTCTTGGGGTTGAGGGATATTCCATACCGGCGACATCTGTCACAGATCTGAGCAAGGTGGGCAGAATGATCATGCCTGTCCCAGGAAAAGATGGTCAAATCATCCATGTAGATGATTATTCACTGATTCACAAGGCTCTCGAACGTAATGTCCATAGCCTTTCGAAATGTGGCCCCTGCGTTAATTAAGCCAAAGGGCATCCTCCTATATGCAAATGTTCCCCACTTGGTGGTGAACATCGTTTTCTCTCTATCTTCGTATTTAACCATGACTTGGTTATATCCGGAGTACCCATCCAAAAAAGGCATCATTTGGGAACCATTCACTATTTGCAACACCTCATCCAATGAGGGGAGAGGGTGATTATCTTTCTTGGAGGCTCTATTCAAATTTCAGAAATCCACGCAAAGGCAAATTTCACCGCTCTTCTTTCTCACAGGGACCAAATTGGCAACCTAGATAGTATGCCAGATTGGAAAGATTATCTGAGCTGAAAGCAATTTCTCCACCTCTTGACAAATTAGAGGCTCAATCAGTGGTTGACCGGTCATTTCTTTTGCCAAAAAGGCTTAGCATCATGTTTCAAGGGGTTGGTATGAGTCATAATGGATGTGTCATACATCTTCAAATCCTCATATCCGCATGCAATTATGTCTATGTATTCTCAGAGAACCACAAGAATCTTCTCCTTCTCCTCAAGGGAGAAGAAGGTGCCAATGTGTATCATCTTTTCTTCACCGGGCTGGCTGATGTTTACTTTCTCAAGTTTTCCTCCCTCAGAGGAGGATGACATCTTTTCCTATCCCCAAGGGTCTGAGTCAAAGATACGTTCAAGCGTGACCATCCCTTTAGGGATGGTGTTAGTGGGTAAGTCCATGATCCCATCATCTTTGTCACCCTGTCAAGTATCATCATGGTCTTGTTCCTCCACTATCTGGTCCTCGAAGACACCAACATTGGCCATGAAGGCATGGATATGTTGATCATCCTCAAAAACCTAAAAGTGGGTGACATTATCTGGGATGGACAGGGTAATGATCATCTCAACGGAGAATCTATGGAGTCGCAAGCCGGCCATGGGCTCCAATGTGCTAGCGGAAATAGTGAGGGCATTCGGGACATAATTCCATCGCCAGGGAATAAGATCAATGCCAAAGGCAACAAAATCTTCAATAAGGCTCCATGCCTGATTGTGATATGCAGCCAGCCTTTTGTCATGACATGTATACTGACTCTAGATCTATTTGAAAATCAACTCTGAATCACCGAGGGCCCAGAGGCGGGTGATTCCTTTCCTTAATGCAAATAAGAGTCCAAGGACCAAAGCCTCATACTCTGTAACATTGTTCATGCAGTTCAACTACAACTTGTAGGATGCGATGAAGGTTTTCCCTCGTGGGTTGATTAATTCTACTCTAGCCCCACAACCCTATTTGGACTAGGAACCATTGAAATTAAGGGTCCACAGATCATTGCTTGTAGTCTGGAGCTGGGGAGTAGGAGCAGTCTTTGGATTGCCTTTGGGAGATTTGGGAAGAGCTTCCTCCTGCACTGTTGGTGCATGGGTGAGGTTTTCCTCTGAAGGGGTTTGGAATTGAGATCCCTGGGGAAATTGCACCGAAGAAGTGCTTCCAGTAGGAATACTGGGTTTTAGGGGATCAACTGTGTGTTCTTTGTTTCGGAAGGTGTCAATGTGCCAGGTAGCGATAGAAAGGCAAAGCTCACACTCTAATTCTAAATATTTCTGGTAGTGTACTCGGCACCAAGTACTAGACAAGAGTGTAGCGGGGGTCGCTATGACACCTTGAGAGCTAATCTCAACCTTCAACTTTTCTTCTAGGTCCTGGGTTCTCTACATAACTATGGGATCCTCCCCGGGGGTGAAATCAAATGTTAAGATTTCAAAGGGTTGGTATACCCCAGGGGAAGTCTCAGAGAAAAAGACCTCACTAACCTTCCTAACTTTGGTAAGGGCCTACTTCATCTGGGACTCACTCTCAACCTAGATCTTGTTTGATTCTCCTTCCCAGGGGAGCCATCAGTGGGAGAAGTCGGTTGAAAAGTATCCATTCAAGGACTTAGACCAATTCTGACTTAATAACATCCCATAAGTCTCTAGGATGTCCACCACTTGGATGTTGATTACACTAGCTATTCTGAGGTCTTGGATAAGCTGTATCTGGACATTCTTCAATTCTCCCACCATTTTCATAGCAGTTTTGTCCAATTGAATCACTATGCCATTAGATGGGGTTGGACAAAATCCAAGCTTCTGGCATATGGATAAGGGCATGATGTTGCCTGAAGCTCCAGAGTCTACTAGGCAGTTGTGTATGTTTTTGCCTTGGATATTTAGGCCTAGTAGAAAGGGAGGATCTTCATTATTTCCTAGGAAGATAGCCGTGTTGGCGTCCTCAAAAGAGACAGTCTTAGGCAGGTGACTGACAACTTCCAGGTTTCCCAAGAGCTTCAGAAGAGACTTCTTCTACTTGGGACAGCTTAGCAAAACCTCCATCAAGGTCATGGAGGTGGTGGTTTTTTCTAACACCTTTGTAATGTCAAATCTTCCTCCCGAGAATTGGTGGCTTCCCTCAGCTAGGTCTTTCACTTGGTTAGAGCTAGAACCTTTCGGAGGGGCAGGCCGGTCAGTTGTATTATCCCGGGGAGGATTTTCCTTGGCAGGAGGTGTCAGCATGTACACTGGTCCTTTACCAGCCTAGCTTTGCATGTTGTAAGGGTTCCATGGGTTGGTGAAGGCATTGGCCTCAAAGGCCAGAATCGATTCATCAAAGAATCCCTGCAATTCAACTTCTTCATCATCTTCTCTGGAGGACCCGAAGAAGATGGTCTCACAGGTGAATGCACTGTGAGTTGACTCTTGCACAAGAGGCTCTGGGGGAGCAACATCATGTGATTGTTGTCTGTCTAGTTGGGAGATCATGATGACTTTCTCCAGCGTGGTACAGTTTACCTCGTTGTGGGAGCCTGTGTCGTGCAATCTACACCAATTGGTCATGGGCTCGAAATCTATGACTTGTGTGAAATTTGATGGTCCAACACCACTTTGGTTGGCATTTTAGTTCAGAGGTGGGCCTCCGATATTCATGTTATTGTTCCATTATTGTTGGTTGGTCTGAGGCCCATTGTTGAAGTTTCTTCCCATGACATTTTTGTTTCATTGGCTGGAGAAAATATTCCCTCTTTGGGAATTGGAATTCTGGGGTGCGTAGGACCCCACCTTTAGATGACCCATGTCCACAGTCAGGGTGGACAACATTCACTAGAGGGATTCAACCTCGACGGTCAACTGGATGTTTGTGTTACAGTCTGATGGTTGTTATTGCTGGTTTCCTGGGAAGGCAACAGTATTCGCCAGAGTCGAGGGTGGAAATCCTCTAGCTGCATATGACTAAAAGAAGGGCACTCTGGGTGGTTGTGTCTGAGGTTGTTGTGCCTACTATGGCTAATTCCAAGGAAAGACTTCCAGACCCAGTATTGCCTGAGTCTGCGATGGATAAACATACCAGGCCTGCTGGTCTACAGGCGGTGGCAAGGGATTCATTGCTATCGAGGGGGGCACCCATTGCCAGATTGGGGTTATATCCCCTAGTGTACATTGTTCTACCAGGGATCATGTTCAAAGGCGTTCTCTTCCCAATCCCACTTGGGGACTTGTTGAGGCCATAAGATAGTTTTAAGGCTAGGTTGTAAACTTTTGCCAAAGTGTCCCGGTCACCCACGGTGGTTTTTCTCTAGAGGAGAGTGGCAATGAATGAGTCCATCGCATTGAGATAGGTCTGTATGGTTTCTTCTAGGGATGGAATGAAAGGGCCCGTGCACCACTTCAGGGCACATTGGAACCAATGATTGAATGCTGCGAGGGGTTCATTGGGTTCCTTTCTGAAGGAAATAAACTGGCTATGGGACCAAGCGGGGTCTACATGTACACAAAAGGCAGCCAAGAAGGCATCCTCCATGTCCTACCAATTGTTGATGGAGTTGGCGGAAAGGTTTAGGTACCATTTCAACTCACCCTGTCCCAAAGACAGGGGAAACATCTGGGTCACAACATCTTCATGTTGGATCTGATTTTGGTTCATGGCATCTTTGTATGCCTATAGGTGTTCTTCTACGATTCATGAGCCTAAGTGCTCATATCATGGGAAAATCTTCTCCAGGTGCGAGGGTAAGTCATTGACTGCACCCGAAAAAGTTCCCATAGGGGACCCAGTGTTACCGAAGTATGTAGCCATTTGGGGAATTAGATTTTGAGTAAGTTAAATGCTAGTTCTTGGGGTTGTCTGAGAAATTTTGGTACTCTGAGGTGTACTAGACCCCCAGACAATAGTGGCTGGTGTGGTTTTCGGGGTCCATTTCTTTCGAGTGGGAGGCTCAAGTTCAACAAACCTTCCAGGGTTTGGGGCTAACCTAAGGATTCTCTCAAATTTTATTGGGGAGAAAGACCCAATCACACTGAAGGCTTGACTCCTAAAACTATGGCTTGGGGAACCCTCGGGAAGTGTAAAATCAAAATCTCAAGAGGGGGATGAGTTCATGCCCTCCTTCTAGTGCCAGTTTTTGTTGACAAGACTTTGGTGACCAGGTCCACCAGCAAATGTAAGTTGTCACCGGGTATCGGGGTATCGGCCAACTTTACCTGCAAAGGTTGTCCAAGGAAATGAGATTCCCCAGGCCTCCAAGCACCTGAGGTTCGGGTCTCGATGGTGCGGGGCTCAGTTGGGAGATGTGATTGTATTCGAGGGGGATATCTGGTTTCTTCAACTTGTTCTCTCTGGGGATTGAAATAGATGGGGTTTTTCCAAGCATTCTACACTTAGAAAATAAACTTAAAAATATCTTATAGAGTTAGAAGTATTCGATCTACCTATAGTTATGTTTAAACATTCAATACATCAATAATGCTCTGATATACTACACTAAATACCAAAGAAATACACAACCATCAGTTCATATTTTATCAGTAGCAAGGGAAAGGAGGTCGTTAATCTACTTAAAGTATTAGAGTAGAGGACATGAAGAACATTAAACATAAAATACCATTAACTTAGAAGATAAAGTGCCAACAATGTCATTGCAAGAACTCTCTCTTCTTCATTAACATTCTTTCTAGCGAGCACTGGTGCATGGTACAATGGTGGCTCCAAGGGAGTATCTAACTATTGAAAGCTTAAAGACCAAGGAGCATTGAGATCTACAACTGAAATGAAAATTTTGCTTCTCTATTACTATGGACTGCAAAATCATCAATTTCGCCGACCCTTGGAATAGGGCCGGACTTATTATTTATACACATTTTTCTTCTAACCCTAACCCTAACCCTATTTTACATCTTGCCATAAAATATATTATCCAGTGGCCGGTACTACCTGCACCACTTTACAAAAGACCTCGAGACAGAGAAGGTCTGACATGTCAGAAGAATAAGACAAGAAGATGGAGTGGAAGAATCATCCTCAAGAAGAGAGTCGAGAAGGAGAAGGAAGAAATCTAATCCCCCCAGGATCGAGGCTACATGCCTCATAAATGAAAAAAAGTAGCGCCCTATCTCCAATGCACCAGGTGTCCATCTAAAGTAGCGCCTCTAGAAGATCATCTGTCAGAAAGCCTCTTGTTGATTTGACGTGCCTTAATGTAGCTATCTTCCCTTTGACAACCTTCAACAACCTTTACTAACTTCTTTAAAGTGACTAGTTGGCCTTGGGGACTAGGACAGGGGTCACTAAAAGAATACAAAATATGGGATTCAGAACTCTGGGATCTGAGAACTTATGTTCCAAAAGAATAAAGAATACAAAATAACTTGGGTTTTCATTGGCCCCCGAAGAATATTTACTATTTCTTATTGTCATTGAAAGTCTAGAGGAGATGGGAGATTCCATCTTCATCAATTTCTTTAAGACCATCCCGCTGGTACTTAGCCACCTCAATTTGTTCCCCCAGGTCTAGAACATTTCTCTTAAACTCATCAGCCATTTTCACCGCATCGTGACCACTGAGTACCATACGATTTATTGTCATCATTTGGGCATCATCTACTCCCTCTGGGGATTGATACCTTGATTCCATCAGCTCATCAAACTTCCCCAGGATGTACTCCTCCGGTGTGAAAAAATCAGTGCTGAATGGGTCAGCTCCGGAGACCTTCGTAACATAAGACTTGTACAAATTAAAAGAATATTGCACTGCATTGATCTTTTCCCATAGATTCCCCACCAATTTCCTGATTACCCCCAATGTGAGGTTAAGTCTAGACTGCTAGGTCCTCACAAAATTGAAGGACTCTTCTCCCAAAATTCTAGACTCGAAAATAACTTCTTCTCCGAGGCTGATAAGTTCTTTGAACTCAACTTTCCATGCCTCATAATTTTCAATGTCACCCTCCCATATGTTGATAGTGTTTTTGGCCTAATGTAAGACATGGCAGGCAGCATATAAGTCTGGGAGGGTGGATACCAGGAAACGCCAGACATTTCCCACTTGTAGGGAAACCCATTCATCGATTGCTTGGGCTTTCTTCTTCATCGCCCATAGTGAATCTACATCACCTTGTGGAAGCATTATATTTGATGTAGAGGCTCTAAGAGGTATAACATTGATAGGCCAGGATAGCTTAGTTAGCAATCCCATAAGGTTTGCATTTTTCTCCTTTTCTACCTTGAGCTTCTGAGCTTCTTTTTCATAACAGGCCTCTACTATCCTGGCTGCCTCCTTTAACATGTCTACCTCACCTTATTTTCCTCTTTTCCCCAGTGATATCTCTTTGATATTATAATCCCCAGCCTTGGTCGTTGCTTCATCAGCGTCTGGGGGATGTGTTTCTACCAATGCAACTATTTCTCCACTCGACCCAGTTTGAAGAGTATGAACCGTCTGGGCTTTCTTGGCCTTTGGTAGGTTCTGGGCCTGAGCCATCATCTCAACCAGGGAGAGATGAGCTCTAGGAGTTAGCAGGGCCTTCCTTTTCCTAGTTTCTATTAACCACTATGGCGGCAGGAGTGGCTTATTAGCCAAAACTTGTTCCTATGGTTCTTCCCCGAGATCTCACTGTTGTTCTTCTTCAGTGGTATAGGTCTCACCTGGTTCCTTCCCTGTATCCTTTGATTTGTCGGAAAAATTTTCCCTAGCGACATTTGTTTCTTCTGCCCTTTCATCTGTATCTTTGGCTGTCTAGGTCTTCATCGGCTGCCCCGGGGGTTTCTTCCTCTTCATGCTACTGTTCCTCCTCAGCCTCTATCGCTAGGGTGTCCTCTTCCATAAGTACATCATTTTGTAATGGGGGAGGTATCAGGAAAATATTTAGTATTTGAGCTACAGTGATTACCTCCCCAAATGTAACCTTCAGGAGTGGCGCTTGGAACATAGTGGCTAAGGTTATGGTTGCTCCCGTAGGTCTGGTTCCCCCAGTAGATACTATTTTTTCACTTTTCTTTTATTGGTCCACTCCCGTGTCCTATATTTCTGGGACTTTAGAGATAATTTCTTGTTCTGCCCTTTCCTCTTCTTCTGTCTGCTCCTCCTGTTCCTAGGTAGGTTCTTGTTCTGGAGCCTCCTCTTGTTCGAGGATTTTGGCCTCTATCTGCTCAATGTCCCCCTGTAAATTTTTGAACTCGTCAGTTGTAAAAACATCATCAAATTCATCCGGCGGGGGAGGATTGGCCAAGACATCAGCAAACTCTAGTTCCCTCTCCAGCTCTGGGGAGTCATAAGAGAGGATTTCAACTTGCAAGATCTGAGGCATCCCCAATTCTGGCTCTACCTTTGGCTTCAAATTAAGCCTCTTCTTTCTCCTACTGACTAAGGGTGGCCCTGCATCCCTTAGTATTGCTTGTTCTTCTGGATCCACCCCCGTTGTCCTAACCATTAAGGCCGCTAGTGAAGGGGAGGAGGGAGGATGAATTGGTCTGGTCATGAGTACCAGAGTAGCCAGCCGTGTGATTAAATTCTCCCTCATTTTTTGGGAAGCCACTACTGATTGCCTTATTTTCTCTTTTATGGGGACCTCTTGCACAGTTGGATTCTCCATTATTCCTTTTGCCCTATCTACTCCTTGTGAAGAATTCCCGGCCCCGGGGGTTAACTTTGGTACTGGTTGGGCAGCTCTACAGGCATACTCTCTTGAAGTATTCATGGCTACGTTCAACAACATTGCGAGTAAATTCTTCTATGGTTGGTCCCTCCTGGGCATTCTAGTTTACCAGAGGGAGGGCCAACTTATCAATCCCTTTTGCTTTGTACTGTGGATCTATTGTGGAGCCAGCGTCTGAGAAGTCATCTGAAAATTTTTGGAGCTTCAATCTTTTCATCATCCCTATGGTCATCTTGACATAGTGCCAGCTTCGAACTTCCATGTCATCCTAGCAATCCTCCCAGAAGTCCTTCATGTGATATTGATGGGGCTCTAATGCACGGGGAAGTGCCAATGCAATTTTTTCGTGCAGATCAAAATGCTTCCGCGCTAAATAGAATTCCACCAAGTTCAAGATTTTAAGCTCATTATCTGCTTCCTTGGCGGTGGCCAGATTGCATGAATAATTCCCACAAGTGATTGGGAATGGAATATTCATTATCTTCTTCAAGGCATAGAATGCATTCAGCTCCATTATTTGTCTGCAATATTCCAAAAGAATTATCCTATTCCCACAATGTTTGGGTAACAAGTAGGGTTTCCTGGAGAAGCCAGTTACCCTTATGTATGTATGTTGCTGGAACTATATATAATAATGGCCATAACTTATAACCAGATCCACCGCCTCTGTAGACAAGCAGCATCCTGCATCCCAGGTGGGTGTGAGTAGGTTGTAATAAATGAAGGCATCATTCACTCTGTAGAAACTGGGGAACCTGGCCTCCCATTGAATCTGTGGGAAATAATCCTAGGGAGCATTCTGACCTGGGTTGATCCGGAGTACACCTGAAGTGAGAAGCCCATTGGTGGCTGGTCGTTGTTGCGCCAGAGCCCAGAGAACATAGGAAGTCATATAAAACTTCTTCTTTTCGACCACCTAAAGGAATTGGGAATCTACGTGGTTTGAAATTATGGCCAGAGAATTCTTGGGCATGTGGTTGCCTGAAGACCTGGCATAATTCTATCATCCCCATCTGGATGCTTTCTTTGAATTTAGACCGGGGGATTTCTAGCTTCATCCTCTTGGGATCCCTCTTCGGGGTCTTGAGCCAATGATTATTCATATATATCCAGGCCGCTTCCTCCAACTGCTTAAACTATGCCAAGACATCTGATCTGGTAACTATAGCTGGCCTGTCAAATTGAGGAATCCCCAATCCCATCTAAAAAGTTGTGGCATCGAGAGACACCATAGGGGTGGGATACCCAGTTGGCTTTGGGGCTGTGAGCATAATGGCCTAGACAGATGTATTATAGTGTGCTGCAAGTGTAATAATAAGCTTCGGTGACTGCACCGAGCATGGGAAACAAGCTGCCTTAAGAATTCTGGAATCCCTGATTTTAATGGCTAATGGATCCCCAACCTACCGCTAAATGTACATCATTTTCATCAAGGCCTGCATTTTGGGCCATGTCCCAACGCTAGTGTCGGTAAAGAATTGAACTTTGGATTCAATCTTTGAGCCCATGATAACGCTATCATTTACATATTTCATGCTCAGGGGTAGTTTCTCCAGAGCTTTCTCTATTTTGGACCTAACAGTTGCTCTGGTAATCGCCATAGAAGGAAGTTCTAGACCCCCGGGTGGTGAAGATGTGGAAGCCTCAGACATGATGAAAGTGTATTGCTCTGGAAACCAGCAAGGAAATGCAAACATCAAAATGTATAGATAAATAAAACTCTGGGATCCGGAGATCTTACCGACGTGGCACCTGCTTTCCCTAAAAAGTTAGCTTAGTTCAAAAATCCCAAAAAGTATATATATATTTTTCCAAACTTGGAAATTTAACCAATATCTGGGCCTAGGGGTCTCATCATACTTAGTAAAAGAAAGACGTGGGTTGAGTGAGGGAAAGAGACCCGAAGTCTGAAAAAACTAACCGTTGAAAGGTGTGTAAAAAGTGAATTGTCAGGCCCACGTGGGTGTCACATGGCTATGCAATAAATGGAAGTTATGGCGACCGCGGTGGAGCCAACTGTCTAAACGGGAAAAAAGTGAAAGCCACTTGGACAAATTTAAATGCGTGCATGGGACATAAATGAAGGACAGGCTGGTTTACAGAAGAGAGAGAAAACCACTTGGTTGAAACCGGCCGAGAGCTAAGTTTCAACTAGGTAGTATTCTACCCAGAGCGAGTTCGCAAGTTAGGAATAGGAAACAAATGTAGCACGGAAAGCTTGACAGACTACCAAACAACTATACACAGAATATACACCTAACCTAAGCAGAGCTGAAGGACATATACATGACAAGCGGAGGGATATACAATAACATATACCAAATATACATATGTATAGAATGCAGAGCAGCTATTTACAAAACCAGAAAATGTACAAAAATCTACAACTTTTACATTATCCTACATCTGCACAGAGGGCGAACAACCCTCTAGCAGAGCTGACCCACCAACGGGCGGCGAACCAAAAAGAAACACAACACCAAACAGAAATGCAACACAACACAAAAACCAGACAAAAACCAAAAAATAGGAAAATAGAGAGGAAAGAAGGCACCAACCTGAAAACAAAGAAGGGCAAGGAAATGAGCTCATGTCATGAATGCTCTGAAATAGCCCCTACATCAAAGATCACCACTTACCACCACAAATCACCCACAATTATTCAGAACAGCTCAGAATAGTTTGCACTAGATTCTCGCTAAATTGCTGTAAAATCACTCTGAAATAGCTCAAATTGCTTAAGTGTTTTAATCACGATAATTGTCAAAATGACAGGTAATTTCTATTTATACCCAAGGTAAAAAGCAAGTTACCTTTCCTTCCGCAAACTCTGAATAGACAGACCTCTGGACTCTGGGCTCAGGGATTCTATGCAACCATACCCTCTTACGAAAAGAAGACATTGTGGTGAAGAATCCCAGAGTCTGAAATCTGGCTCCTGACAAAGGACGGCCAACTCCAGGACCGAGTCCCAGAGACACAAGACACAAAAACAAAAACAAAACCAACACCACGGGAAAGAAAACCCGGAGAAGGGAAACAAAGAAAACAAAGGAAAAGACAAGGCAAGATCCAAGAGCAGAAAGAAAAAAGGGGGACCCAACATTTTTCACACAAAATGTACAGACGGGGATGCAGGGCATAACAGATTGTAATATGAGATTATTGTAAGGCAGTGAGCCTTCATTTAGGTTGTATCTCTATTTGCATTTGAGAAATGATCTCTAGGCAGAGTTCCTAAATCTATCTGCATTCCCATTGTAATACCTTTAATCGAGTGTAGTTCTTTTAATAGGGTACATCATCTTGTGGGTTTTATTCTTACCATGGTTTTTCTTTACCCTGGTTTCCATGTCAAAAATAATTGTGTTATATGATGATTTATGTGTCGTGATCTTTTCTTTAATGAACACATCATTCAGATATGAGATTTAAGGTTAAGATTTTGTTAAGGTTTGGAGATTAGCGTCACAACTTATTAACCTCCCCCCTCTTAGTTGTGCATTCTACATTGTTCCTATCACATTTTGAATAATCTTGTTTTAATATCTCCTATCACATATCTATTGATATGTCTATTTGTATATGATAAACGATCTCTAAGAAGAGTTCTTGAATGCCTCTACATTCCCGTTGTAATACCTTTAACGGAGTATAGTGCTTTTAATAGGGTACATCATCTTGTGGGTTTTATCCTCACCGTGGTTTTACCCTTACCCTAGTTTCCACGTCAAAAATATTGGTATTATATGATGATTGATGTGTCGCAATCTTTGTTTTAAAGAACTCGTCATTAAAATCTTGGATTTAAGGTTAAGTGTTTGTTAAGGTTTTGACATTTGGGTCACAACTAATTCACCTCCCCCCTCTTAGTTGTGTATTATGCATTTTTCCTATCACATTTTGGATAATATTGTTTTAATATCTCCTATCACATCTCCATTGATATGTCTCATTTTGTATTTCTCTATGGTTATGATGTACACTCTGTTTGTTAAATTTTTATTTTTAGATAGTAGAGTTCTTGCAACCAAAAACTTTGTATAACAAAGTTAAGAGAGTTTGAGGTTACTCAATGATAACTTTCTTCATGCATAAAATCAACCAAAGCCTTATGTAGATAAGTAGAGGATAGAAAGATTTTTTGACGTGTTTTATTTAGTTTTTATAGGATTATATCCATATAAAAACATTCCTTGAAGAAAAGAGGAGAAAAAAATCAAGCCTAAGTTCTATGGATCCTATAAGATCATCAAGAAGATATGGTAAGTAGTTTATTAATTTTTGTTGCATTTGGTTTGCAAGATACATAATTTTATTCATGTTTCATGTCTCCTGAAAGTGGTAGGAAAATGAGTTGTCATTTCACCATATTTTTTGCTATTATATGATGAGGGAAAGATAACTTTCAATATCAAGAGGTTTTGAAGATAAGAGAAAAGAAGTTCAAAAGCAAGAATTTTACAAGCAATTATTCTAATGAAAGGATTTTCCAATTAAAGATACAACATGAGAGGAGTTAGAAATAATCAACTATCAAAATCTTCATTCATTGAGTATATAAGTTTGGGAGAACGGAATTTTTATATCCCGTATCTATAACTAGAAATTACTAAATTACTATTTATAGTAAGTCTAATTATTTGCATATACTAAATTCAAACCTACAGATATACTTAGAAATTTTACTATTGAAATAAAAATGATAGAGTTAAATTTAGTGAAAAATATTAAATAATTTTTAAAATTATATATATGTCAAATGTTGGTATGGCTTTAGCTCAAAATAATCTTTGACTTGTATAGGGTGCTCGGCAGTTGAAAAGAAAGCTGGTAAAGTGATAGTTTGAGAAAAGAATGCTAGAAGCTGGTGTGCGAATGGTAACATAGTTACAAACTTGGTGTGCAAGAATCTTCCATTTTAGGGTTTAAATATGTTTCTAATACTTCAATTTTGGTTTCCTTCTCATATTCGTTCTATTTGATCATTTCATCATGTTCGTGGTGTTTCCATTTGAAGTCAATATACTAATAAAGGAAAGAATTTCATCGATGATAAGCAATTAATATTGAGGCTTAAGGGTAGTAGTTATAAGGGTCTCCACAAGGAAATATCAATTAGAAATCATATTTTTTCATAATCTCTACAGTTGTGTTATTATTTGCAGGCATTTATGAGAGTTTAGATTTCATAGTTTAGAGATTTAGTCTCTATTAGGTTTTTGTGATGTTAGAAGCATGTTATACTGTTTGTAATTTAATTTTAGTAGTGATATTTCATATGTTCATTTTCAAAAAATTATTTTTGAATTTGGAGAGTTTATTTGAAGTTTTTAGTTGATTTTCCCAGTGTTTGAGCTTCATATTTCAAAGCTCTTTGGATGCAATTCGTAGTAGGTTTTATGACTATTATTTGATGTCTAGCGAAGAAAAACTATGTTTTTTGAGCTTGCTATGTTGTCTAAAGTGAATGCATTATGCATCATGTTCTTTCAACTATGTTTTTATGTATTTTTGTGATCTTTTCATTATACCCAATTTTACAAATTTACAAATTGAAGATTCAAAATAGAATAGTTTTCAATTCCAATTTTAATTTATATGATGGATTGTTCTGATTAAGTAAAAATAGGTTTTATAAGGACCCGAAACCTTTACAAAGCAATAAGTTTCAGTAGGTTTTACAAGGACCTGAAACCTAAAGAGTTAAAAACAAATGTTCAACAAAGAGCAAAAATAGTTGTGCCCGAGCACCCAAAATGGAAAGGAAACAGAAAAAAAAGCAACTGAGCCAAAAGAGGTCCTACAGATACAACAATAAAAATAGGGATGGTGAAAAAACCCCAAAGGGACAGAAAAAAGGATAGCTACATTTCGTGCACAAGTTCCTCCGCTTCGATGATCATAATCTGCATGTTGCTGACCGAACTCTTGAGCTCCGTAGTGTCTTTTTCCTCCTTAGAACTGTTCTTCTTAGTACTAGCTCTGGTGCACAATCCCGGGCCGATACCCTCTTTGATATGATGAATTTTTACAATTGACAAAATGCCTAAAAATTGGACCGACCCCTTTGCGAATCTTATCTAATCTAAAATACACAAACTAACTAACTTAATAATAACTAACTTTTATTAAATAAATTATTATTAGTATTTTAATTTATTATTTATTTTATTCCCTGTACTATGCACTAATTATAAAACTTTGTTTTACTTATTTTCAAATTTACATCCTATAGAGGCATGTACTTATTTATAACACATATGAAAAGAGGGTGCATATTATGAGTAATTATATTCTTAGTCCACATGTAGTATACACAAGTTGGTATTTTTGTTCAATTGGTATGATGAAAATGACTAACACCTATCATATATCATGGGTAAAGAAGAATTACACTTATTTTTGTATCCTATAAAATTGATAGATGCCAAATAGGAGGAAATTATTGGAGGGGAAGTGCACAATTTCTTGTTAGATGTATAAATTTCATTTTAAACCACGTAAGAAATATTCTTTATGGTGATTGGATTTTATTGATTAATAATGTTATATATACAAAAGTATTATCATCATATTTTTATACTATTTATATATTACAATACCATTCTTAGATATTACATGTTGTAAAATTATGTAAACTTATACTCACTTACACTTATCATGCTTAAATTTTATGACATCAAATATTTTTTATGATACTAATACTTATCATATTTACATCTTATAACTAGCTTTGTTTATTTTCTTGATTTAGAAAATTTTGGGGTATCAACTCCCCAATTTACACTCACTTACTAGTATCTACATTACATTTACTTGTGCTTCATTTACATTATTTACTAGTACTTAGTTTGTTTTTCTTATTTGGGGAAATATTTGGGTTCATCTTTCCTATTCTACAAAGACATGTTTTTATGATCACATCTCACTACATTATTTATTGCTTATTACATGATGCTATTTTTACAATTCATATATAATGTGGTTTTATATGATTTAATTTGTTTTTCTTTTTATAATTATATTAATTTCTTATTTACAATTAATTTGAAGAGCCGTATAATATTTATCCATTATTATGTATAATTCCAATTGCTAATTTATAATTACCTTTATTTACAGTTAAAGTATGTTGCTTCTTCTACTCTTAATAGAATTAAATTATTATTCCATATAAAATATCCTTATTACATACACATATTGAGATTAACATTTTTTACCAATTATAACTGGTACATATTTTAATTATGTCATAAATATAGGTCAATGATTTATTTATTTTTATATATAATTTAATATACTAAATTGGTATCTTTTAATGATTAATTAAGTATTAAATTCATTAGTTTACTTTAACATAGAATCTTTACAAAAACTCCCATACGTACTCCGAATATACAAATGATATATTTTACTGTAAAATATGTCTTAAATGTTATTGTCGAAATTATCTTTTCAATAATGGTATGCTCGATGTCTCGCTTAAATTATCTTTACAATTATGGTATGCTCGATGTCTCGTTTAAACCGTTGTGAGCACAAAACTTCAAGGATATTAAGAAGCATCTTTCTAGGAAATTAAATTGCCAACTAACAAGATTTCTAGGAAATTGTGCTGGCAGCCCAACAAGTGATGAACAAGACGGTTTGCAAACAGAGACATTTGATTCAGAAATCACATCTTGCTTATCGAGGCTCACTTGATTATATCTTCGAGTCTGTTTCATAACAACATTATGTCGTCATTTATACTAATATGAATGTAACACCTCGGTAGAAATGTTTACAATAAGGCCCTGTTTGTTTGGGCCCCGTTTGTTTGCGGGAATTGAACCGGAATTGGCGGCGACACTTCCCGATTTCCATGAAATCCGCCGTTTGGAACCCCAATATGCAATTCGGGTTATGCAGGTGAAAACCAGGTTTAGGCCCGAAAACGARCGRCACCATCTTCCAGCAAAAAGGTGGAATTCAAAATGAAATCCAGGTTTTAGAAAATTATGAACCGAGTTTAATTTCACTGTCGGGTCCGTGATTTTCAAAACAGGAAGATGCAAAACCGGGATTTCAAAACCTGGTTTTGTGATAATAAGGTTTTGCACTCAATTCTAATTCCGCGAAACAAACGGTAAGAGTAGGTATTACTGGTGCATCAAGCAACAAAAAAAAACAGTCTCATATATTTTCTGTGGTAGCGCAGTGAAACATTTCCTGCATAATGTCATCTGATAGCTGTTCATCTGATGCAGCAGATGGGTGTTTTGACAAGGAGCTGGCCTTGAAACTCAGGATTGGAGCACTCGTCTCTATTCTGGTAGCTGGTGCAATTGGAGTGAGTTTCCCCTTAATTGGCAAGAGCTATAAAGCTCTCAGACCAGACAAGGACATTTTCTTCATAACCAAGGCATTTGCAGCAGGAGTTATTCTTGCCACAGGCTTTGTTCATGTTTTACCAGATGCTTTTGAGTCTCTAACCAGTGAATGCTTGAAGGAGAACCCATGGGCTAGATTTCCCTTTGCAGGACTCGTTTCAATGGTGGCAGCTCTGCTCACTTTTATCATAGACTACTCTGCTAGCACCTTCTACGAGAGGATCGCTAGCTCCTTAGAGGAAAATGTTAATGATGTAAGAAGAGCAGCTCATTCTCATGCTCATTCCACATATACCCATGAGGATTTAGAGGGGGCAAATACCAAACTTCGACAGCGCGTGGTTTCACAGGTTGGTATGTTTATCTTTTGTGGTATTCTCTGTAGAATCCATCCTAAGCATAGAATTCAACAAACAATACCTAAAATGTTAAGGAAGAAGAATTTTAATTGCAAGTTATGATTTTTTTTTTATTTGATTGTGTGCTGCAGAAATTTGTAAGGAATATTTTAAACTTGGTGATATCATGAATTTCTTAAGTACTTAAATTTAAGGAAGTTGGGAGTCTCATACATTTTTCATCTAATACTTTAATTAAATAAATATGTATTTATAGTAGATTTTTGTATTTGATTTTTTCATAGACAAATAGGCAAACCTAATTTTCAGTGTAAAATTTTAGTTTGGCAAAAATCTAAATTTTTAGAAATAATTTTCCTAAGCTGGTGGAGGCCCTAAACTGTAGGGCTCCTATTTTCCTCGAAAAGATTTCAAATGATCCTCTGTAGCAATTTGTTTTTTTCTTCATAGGACCTCTTCTTCCTTGAACATAGAAGCTTAAGCCCCTTCATACAACCCCACCCTTTTTGCATCAATGTTTGGGATCACTTGGTGATCCATCATGAGGATGAATGATAGAGAACATAGGGGCAAAAAAATTCATTCATTTTGACGATAGATTATAATTGATCTCATCAATTGTCAAAATCTACTTCGTCTTTAAAAAAAAAGAGTATTTGTATGTTTTTAATATTTTTAATATTTAAGAGGAGATGTATGTTTAAGTCAGGTATTAGAGGCGGGCATAGTGGCACATTCGGTGATAATTGGAATAGCTCTAGGAGCTTCCCAAGTTCCATGTACCATACGGCCTTTAGTCGCTGCTCTTACATTTCATCAGTTTTTTGAAGGCATGGGTTTAGGTTCTTGTATAGCTCAGGTGATGTACATTTATTTTCTCCTTTTACTAATCTGGTATTCTATGAGAAGAGAACGTTTTGAATTGATTTGTAGGAATTGAGATGCAGGGGGGGTTTAAAATGAAGGCTGCAGGCTTTATGGCGTTGGCGTTTTCAATTACAACACCTGTTGGCATAGCAGTGGGAATCGGTATATCTTCTTCTTATGATAAAAACAGCCAGGCAGCTTTGGTGGTGCAGGGGTTTTTTGATGCAGCTTCTTCTGGAATTCTCATATATATGGCATTGGTTGATCTCATAGCTGCAGATTTTCTTACACCACGCATGCGCAAAAACCTCGGTCTTCAAATGTGGTGTTTTGCGGCGCTATTCCTTGGAGCAGGGGCCATGGCCTTACTGGCTGTATGGGCTTGAAATTACACTATTTCAATCGCATTTCACTGTTTTCTCAGTTTTCGCTATGACATTTCTAGGAAATAAAAAGCTTTAAGATATGTATGTTTCTTATGGGCTTCAACTTATATTGAATGCTCTAAAACTGATTAGTTGGAATGTTTTGTTCAGAACATAAATATTCAGTGGGATTTTTTTTTTTATGTTTCTTAACTATTTTCAGTGTTTAGTTGGATGAAGGTAGTAAGTAACTACTATTTTTTTCCCATATAAATCTGTTGATGGTTTGATTATATGACTATTCTTCGCAAGTTCAATAAATAATTGCATTTAAACAATTAGATTGATTAAATAGCTCTAGTTCATAATTATGAATAGTATAGATTAATAGATGTAATAGATTATTGAAATAAAATTATTGAAATTAAATAAAGTATTAGGTTTATTTAGTTCTAGAATAGATAATATATATGTATTCTTGATATTATGTAAACATATATTATATAATATGTAAGCTTAAATATTTAAGATATCAATAGCTATTCTTGATATTATGTCAACGTAAATTATATAATATGTAAGCTTAAATATTTAAGCATCAATGAATAAAAAATGAGTGAAAGTTTTGTTCACAATAGAGAATATTTCATATTTAATTTCTAATTACAAAATATTGTATAACATGATATAAAAATTCACATTTACACTCATACACCATGTAGGGTGACATTATAGAACTTACTACTCCAAGGTTCATAAATATATTGAGTTACATTGACAATTATATCTAAAAGGGTAATTGATATTGGTGTATTTCATGTCTCACATAGAGAATCAAACATTTGATTTTCGTATATTGTATATGGAACCCCTTCCCCTAGTAAATTTTTCTCTTTTGGTCAATATCATTCCGCATTTAGTTTTTTGTTTTCCTTTTTTTTTTGTTTCCTTCTTTTTCTTCTTGAAGGGTTTAGGGTTTTGTGTTTTTTGTTATTATCGTTGACTTCTAACAAACTCCAACACATATAGTTCACAAGTTTTAGACCCTAGTACAAACATGAAATCTTAAGTTTCTAAGTTCCTATTCCACTCTTGTTTCTAAGATTGTCATTGAGAACTTTGGTTCCTTAATAAATAATAGACTGATAAAATTTTCAAACTACACTTGTGTTAAGTTCCAAGTTCATGTTTTCCTCCACTCTTTGACTAAATGAAGTGTTTAGTGTTCAAGTGTACAGTTGTAACACCCCGCCAAGGAAATCCAGGAATGAGGACAAAACATTCGCTAAAGCATACAAACTTTTTCTTCTTTTCTTTAAACAATAATCTATTGCATTAATTATAGAAACAAGGTATACTTCTACTTGTTATATCATATAACTAGAATTCAAGAAGATAAAGACTATACTTAGGATTTGTCATACTCAAGTAACAAATAAATGTGACTACTTAAGTTTTTCTACCTTATTTTTGCATCGTATTTGACCATGACCCAATACCTATAGATGCACACATGTCTAAACAACTAGATACAAAACGTTAGATACATGATCATATATATAATCCTCATTAATATCTTAACAAAATAAATTGTCATAACAAATGAGTGAAAAAAACTCATTTAATTCCTTAAAGACAAGTCCCAAGTGCCAAACCTAATTCTGAGGGTCTCAACATTGATGGCCTTGCATGCACCAAATACATACGCTTCATAGTTTTACTCTTCAAACATTCTATTGTAAAAGAATGATGGTGGGTATGCAACCCTTTCTCGGGTCTAATTGTCTAAACAATTTCTCCATCGGATACCGCCCACATAAGTGAAATGGGGATGGAATTTTTGTTAAGAATATACGACACCTACGCAAGTCACATACTCTTGTTTGCATCAATTTTATTTTTGCTATGCAATGATTTGAATACACCATTTTCATCATTTGGTATCAGAGCGCAAATGCCTAGGAATGACGGTAAAAATGGTAGACCTGTAGATTTGTTTTCAATCTGCATGAGAAATGAAAATCACGTGAGCTGGTAAACGTTATAAAGGAGGAATTTGATGTGAAAATTAGGCAGAGATGGGAAGTTCTAATTCTAGCTTCTTGGGCTAGCGTTTGATTGAATGAGGCTTTCACAATAGTCATGCCTTTGGATACAACGCTCCATATGCAGTCTATGGTTGTTATTGATGTCGAAGGAACAAAGTGTTCTGCATAAGTTGATAGACTCAAGTTTTTTCTAATGTGATATTTTTGTTTAATTGAAATTTGTTCAAAGGAGTCATCGTTGGGCAGAAGAGAGTGAGTAGACAGTTATTTGAGATGGAAAGAAGTGGATAACGACATTCAAATCAGGATTACGAAAGAAGGATGACCACACCACCACCCAGTAACTTCTATAATAATCAAAGTTCTATATAGGCGAGAAGTGGATAACGACATTCAAATCAGGATTATGAAAGAAGGATGAGCGCACTACCATCCAGTAACTTCTATAATAATCAAAGTCTTATATAGGCGTATGTAGTAGTGTTAAATACATTTTCGCAAGGGAAAAATAATAGGCGTTTGTGGATCATTATTTGTATTGCTGATTTTCAGTTTCTTGCATGCCTTTTATTGGTTGAGGGCAGCGTTTTGAAGTTTACAACTGCACTCAAATTTCTTTGGCCCAACTTATGTTTTACTTTTTTGCATAAGGCATTATTATTTATTTCCATATTAGAAAGTATTGTTATTTTTCAGTTTAGGGTTTGAGATTTATCGTCAACAGTTTGCATCAAGTGGGCCTCTTATTCAATTGTGGTTGTCTAACAGTAATAATCCTATTTTCTCGCTGACAGGAAGTTCTAGAAGGTTTTTATTAACTTTTTCTTACATTTATTGCTGTGAGCAAAGGTTAGCGCTTTTTTTTTGGTGTTGTCTCGTCAAATGAAGTATAGTGTGGCTAGGCTTTGGTGTTGTCATTGGAAAACATTTTGTATTAGTGCATGTAATTAGGATTTTTTACTTGTTTTTTTTCATTTCAGTATGGCCACACCTATGTCAAAGATTGTTTGTGTGTTTGAGGCTGTTTTTGTTACACATGACAAAAATTTGAAACACATGTGCATGTTAGTATTATTGGAGATCCCAATGTATAAAATGTAAAGCCAATCAAATAGGAAGATGGAGGCAAGGGAGGCAGGAGGTTTTCTATCATCCTGAACTATCTTCTTACTCAGGGATGATTCATTGCATGAGAAGCAACCTATTTGTGTGCCTGAAAAGTCAGTCTTGGAAATTTCATCCCTGAAAAAATAGGGGATTTGATGTATTTGTGTCCCTGAAGAAAAGAGGGGTCTTGACATCATGCTTGTCCCTTGAAGGAGAAATTGGGGTGGGGTGGGCGGGAAAGATTGGACTATGATTTGTCAAGCACTTGAGGAGGCGTTGGACACACTTAGAGGAGATGTTGACTTTCAGAGGAAAGGCATCCCATTTGCAGACATGTTCATGGTGA
>MU224281.1:265456-281140 GCA_018584345.1 Thuja plicata
TATATATATATATGCCTGAATAGACGTGACTACAAACAAGACCTTAGTTGGCCAAAAAACATAATACACAACGCTTCCAAACAAATTGGATTAAGAGTGTTTACAACAATTTTTAATACATGCTTACAAACTTATTACAATAGGCACTTAGCCTTTACATAACAAAATTACACGCTAATCAAAACAATGAAGTCAGCTTCATACTCTGTATTCTGGACTGTTGGTGAACTTGTTCTTTCTGTAGCTTTTCTGTACTGTTATTTCATATCATGTGTGTATAGGGTAAGCATAATAACATACCATAGAGCTTAAGTCTAAATGCACATATCCTTAGGTGGTCGTACCCACATGCGTTGATGCCCTGATCGACTGCAAGTCACTGTTCTATTCTATCTTCTACACTTAGTCAATTTTCACTTCATAGTTAACTATCAAAAACTTCATATGACTTTGTTTCCATAATGACAACACAAAATAAGCCATAAACTCCCTGGGAGTCAACTTGCCAACACAGGGTAGTAGTAGTCAAATGTATTTATGAAGAAAGAATTATGAAAATACTCTACAAGGGTTTGCGGGCTACTCTGCTTTTGTCTTCTTCCTACAGAACCCCTAATGGGATCTTTGGATGGGGACCTAGTGAGGGTTTCCCCATCCTCTCCTTGCTTCAAGGGTGTGAATACCACTCTCATTCTTGGTTCCTGGATCCCACTAGTTAATGCACTCTTTGTCTTGGGTCTTGATGATCATCATACCCCTATTTGTCGTGACTCTTCCTTAAATGTCTTCCTTCAGGGGGATAATCCTTCATTCTATGTTGATAAGATACAAGGTATCAACCCGCCTAATATGGGCAGCTCTGCCTCTCAGAATACGTATAGTTCTTCCTGGAAAGTCAATAAGAATGTGTTTGATATTCTTGATACTATTCTAAAAGAGACAATGGTGGAGTTGAAACTCTCTTTTGTAGGTAAGTTCCCTTCTTTATCCTTTCTTTTCACCAACTAGGGAAATAGGTTCCTACCCAGTGGAAAGTAAAAGGCAACATAAAAATCAATTCTTATTCTAATAGCCTATTTCTCTTCAATTTTATTAATAAAGAAGATTTGGTTTATATAATCACAAGTGGTCCTTGGACCTATGGTAGTGATCACCATACTATTTTTTATCTTCGTAAATGGAAGCCTTGCTTTGATGCCAATAATTTCCTAGGAGCTATGGTTCATACCTAGTTTTTCCTTCCAAATCTTCCTTTCAAATTTTTGAACTTTAAAATTTGTAGATATATTAAGAAGTCTTCTGGCACTATCCTAGTGCTATATAGAATAACTCAATAGGGATCTCAACTCCTATTTGCAATAATGTATGTTAATGTCATGGTTAACTCGATCCTTCTTCACCTCTTTACTCTTCAATCCAAGTTTGAACCTTGGGATTGACCTTTGGAATATGAGAAGGCCTCAACTTTCTATCATATCTATAAGAAATAGGGTCATTTGAGTAACATTTATAATTTCCAGAATGATGGGAATCAACACAAATCAAAGATGGATGAGAAAAATGATACTTGAAAATGTGGAAACCATTTGAAGGTTCTACATTTAGTTTAGGAAGTGAAAGAGAAATTAAGGTCCATTAAGAACAATAATCTAGATGATTTTACTAACTCAACCTCTAAGGGAGGAGAAGATGCTATACTTGATACTGGTAAAAAAGTAAATGTTATTATGCCTCATTCTTAAGTTAGCCTAATGGAAATAGACAAGGTTAATAAAAATGGCATTTAACAAGCTAACATCAGCTTGATTTCAAAGATAAATATAGTGATGCTAAGGTTCAATAGAACATCTCCTTTCAAAATATAGAAGTGGTAATTATGAATAAGATTATTATGTAGACACCCAAAATTGTACACTTATGTGAGCTCACATTAACTAGAAATTTTTCTGTTATTAATTAATTAGTTCTTTAATTATTTAATTAATTACCTTATTTCTTCTACAAACTCAACCTTTTCATCATTTAAACACTTTCTTAATATTAAATAAATAATTAATATTTTTTATTAGGGTAAAAAATTGTTTTGAAGGGGTTGTAAATCGCTTTACAAATAGATTTTGATGGGGATCTGGAACCTCACTTAGACTAAAAGATGCAAATAGATAAGACAATATAAAATTATAACCCAACACTAGCAAATAGACATCAACAAACTAACGATTTAGTTATATAGAGCTCCATCTGCCCAAAAACATATCACTACATGTCTAAGCCTTTACATAAATGATCAAATCTCCCAAACAAGGAGACACAAAGGGTTTTGATAGGTGATCTCCCCAAACCTCAACATTTGATTTTACGATGGCTCCCAAAACCATCAGCACAAACTGCCCCGAAAGATTTAACATAAAAAAACTAGCTGAAATAGTGGGGTTTTGAGAGGCCCCCAAAATCATTGTGGGTATTGACTTGGTTCCCACAACCATTTTAGGTTTTAATGACTCCCAATATTATCAAACAATCTCAAACTAGGATTTTTTGTAATGCTCCCCAAACCTTCGGAATAAGTCTTCCATTCTCATAGCTCGATAAGATTTTATAGGATTTCAACATGGCTCCCCAAACCATTAACACTTGCTACCTCAAAATATTGATAAAAAAAAACCAACTAAAACTATGGGGTTTTGGAAGGTTCCCCAATCCATCATGTATTTTGACTTGGCTCCCACAACCAAAGTGGGGTTTTTGAAGGCTCCCCAAACTAACTGAATATGTTCGAAGAGGGAACTAGAGACCAACCAACTTCTATAGGAAAAAATCTCCCAACCGTGAAGTGCCTCCTCTCAAACAAAACTCCTTTCCACTTCTAAAGGAAAGGATCCCACCTCAATAGGACGTGAAGAGATGGAGCCCACCAAAAGGGAGATTTGATAGAATAGCAACCTTTCAACTGAGTAGCCCGACTACTAGGAAACCACAATGAGCACCAATCATCCTTGATCCATCAACCAATCTCCACCTCCATAAAATAAGTTGTCACCTCTATTAGGAACAAGAAACATAAATAAAATTAGAATATCTGCCAAACATAGGAAAAAGACACAACTGGAAAACTCACCTAAATACAGGAAGACTTCTTCTCTATTGAAGTCTTGCAAAGAGGCATCCCACTTGAAGTAGCAAAATCCCAGAGAAGAGAAAAAAATAGGAAGCATAAGGAAACAAAATGGATAGACACAGACCCATCAAAATCAACCCCTAACCAAAAAATGTGCAACAATTGAACCTGGCCCTCAAAAAATGCTGGCAGTATCCTGGATAAAAAGAAAAAAGAGCTCACAGACATAAGGACACCCACAAAAAGGAAAACAACAACCAAAAGGAAAGACACACCCAATAAGGATTGAAAATAACTCCTACAAAGAATGAAACAAGAAAAACCAAAACAAAAGGAAAAGGGAAGAAGCAGATAAAACATACAGAGACCGCAAAACACCTGAAAAAACAAGGGAGCCACTGGAGAGAGAAAACCAAAAGAGGAGAACATAACAAAAAAAACTAGGCAAGAAGATGATAGAGAAAAATAATGCAAGCTGCCAAGAACCGAATACATAAAGCAGAGAGACTAGAAGGACAAGCCAAAAACCAAGGCTAATCCAAAAGGAATAGTTAGGATATCCCACCACCACACAAGGGAATCAACCCAAGCACAACCCTTCAAGACCCAACACTAAAAGGAGTAGGAAACCACAATAAGAAGGGTTGAAAAGAAGGAGGTCCCTACCACAACCTCAAGCAACAGGGAAGAGTGGTCACGATAATGGTCCTACACAAGCTTCACTCATAAAGAAGCCTAGGAAGGAATGAAAAAGCCCCTAGGATCACAGACGTTCTTGCAGTATCCTCCTAACAAAGAAAGGCCCCACTACAGAATAAATGTGCCTGAGCTAGCACATATCGCTGCCATGTGAAGCCTAAAGAAAATTGTAGAGGACCAAAGAAAGGAGAAATGTTGCGCGTGGGAGAGAGGAAGGAAAAACATAACAAATAGGTCCACAGAACCAAAATGCTCACCCTAGAGCACAACAAGTGAAAAAGAACAAAGCCCCACCCATAAAATCCGCCAGTACTGCAAACAAGGGCAAGAAGAAGCACCATTGCAGAAAAAAAAAAAAAAAAACCAAAACCAAAATAACAGGTCGCATCACCAACCATCATGACTAGAAAGAAAATATATTAGAATCATCATTTCCAACATATGAATTTCCATCAGAGGAGTCTAAAACCACCCCACTACTGCCTGAAACCCTTGACCCCCCTTTCTCACTCATGCCTATTCAAAATGATGATTATAATTATAGATAAATAATGTTAGTTAATTAATTGACCTTAATTAATTAATCTTTATCAATTAATTAAATAGAATTTCTAGTATCCTATATTTTAAATAATTAACTTTTTAATTAATTAAATTATATAATTATTCCTCCTATTTAAATAAATTTCTTAAATCAATTTAATTTCATCACAATTTCAAACTAATTTCATTTCATTTAATTCCTAATGAATTTTGATCTAATTTTAACATTTCCATAAATTGAATTTTTATTTCAATTTAATTCTTTAAATCTTTAGAAAATAAAAAAATTGAAAACATCTCCAAATTATTAAATCCTAAAAATAAAAAATATGCAAAAATCTAAAATGCATAATATCTTCAAATTTGGAAACTAATATTTTCTAAAAATCTAAAATCTTCTCAAAATGAAAAATTAATTTTTAAATCAAAATTAATTTCCTTTTCCAAATTTGTATTTTTGGAAACATCTACCTTTAAAAATAAAATATTCTTTCTGAATCTTATCTTCCCCTTTGTTTCACAAATCACCCTTTGCTTTTTGAGTTTGAATTTGAAACATATCTTCATTTCTGGAAGGTTACCCAAAATTGTCTAGTTTCTAATTATCTCATCTGTTCATCTTGATTTTCCCAAATCAATCTCAATCATTCATCAAATTCTAAAAATCTATGTAAACCTCCTTCAAACTCATATGTACGATCCTATCTTTTGCATTCTGATTCATTTATGCAGGTTCACTTTAACAATTGTAAACACTTAAAAGTGACCAATTTCTTTAATACAATAAGTTTGCTAACATACTTCTTCAATTATTAAATAATCTTTATTATTTAATTAATTGGCATCTTTCCACTATAAGCTAAATTCAAAATCATCATTTCTCTATAAACTCCTAATTAAGTGCTTTTAATTAATTTCTTAATATTTCATCAATAATTCATCTATAAAGTAATGAAATAATTAAACATTATTTAATTATTCCATATTTCCTTTATATTTAATTAAATAATCATATAATTTAAATTAGGAATTTCCTCTTATTATTATTACATTTATGTAATAATTGAATCAATTTCCCTCTCATAATTAAACAAATTATATTTATTTAATTAAATTAATTATTCCTTTTATAAATATATAAAGATTAATTATTTATTTGTATTCCTCAAATGTGCAAATAAATAAACTCTTTTATTTATTTAATCCTATTTATCCTTCTAATTATGTGTTTGAGTTAACTTCACAATTAGCTCTCCTAATCGATCAATTAAAACATTTTCTATTTAATCTATTTGGTCTTCTACTCCACCTCATCAATTAAAGTCCTCAATCAAATCAGTTCATAGATCCATCTATTCAAACACATGTAATCAATTGGGTTCAACTCCCAGTCACTCTAAGTTCAACTCTTCAATCTATCCTCTTAAAAGATCCATCTATTATGTCAACATGTAATCAGTTGAGTTCAAACTCCCACTCAATCTAAGTTCAAATATTCAATCACAATCAATCAACCCACCAATCATGGAATCTTTATAGGAATCCTAAAAATCTTATAAATAGAGAGTTGATTCTCTTTATTTGTAAACCACAATCGTGTTTAATTCTTGCGATGACACATAGAGGAACCATTTATTGAGAGCCTACATTGCATAGAGAAGGAGAACAATGAAAGAGGACTTTCACTTTGCATGTTCATGTATTTTGATTTATTTAATTATTATTTGATGAATATGCAAGTTTTCTACAGATGCCTATTACTTTGATTACAGTTGGTGAACCCGACGTGAATCACAATGCTTCAAAAATCTGATTTTCTTTATTTTTGTGTAGTTTCGGATTTAATTTTACGCAGACATAGTTTGAATCGACGCACTTACCTATCTAGATTGATGCGCTTACAAATAGATCAACACACTTGCATCTGTGGATCGACGCACATACAACACGAAAGTGAAACATTTATAGGGTTCATGTGACACACTTCCCCAATAATTATTTCTTTGATATGTTGCGTTCCAACTTTCATGGTTTTGACTAGTGTTTTATTCATTGGGATTTTTGGTTCAATTTATGATTATCTGATAGCAATCCATGTTTATTATATTTGCATATTCATCATAGATCTACTGATTTTGATGATTGAACTTCTATTATTAGTGGGATTTCACTTTCTATTTTGACACAGGTGGTTGATTTTAATTGTATGCACTTACCTTCCTATAGTGACGCAATTGCAGGAGAAACAATGCACTTGATCTAGTTTCAATTGACATAGTTACATAATTGGATCAACACAATTAAAGACCTGAAGTGCTACAGTTTCCTAATGAAATTTAAAAAAAAAAAACTTCCGTCTTATTCTTCTTTGATATGTAAACTACTCTCTTTGGTAATTAAAATACATAATGGACCCCCAAAGCATAAAATTTTTAAAATTTAAGAGCCCATTGAGGAGCAAAAAATAAAACGAGAGATTAAGAAGAACAAAGGGCCAACACATAGATTGAGAATTGATGCACTTGAAGAAGAGATGAAATACAAAGGTATTATACACACTTATTTGGAACGTAAGAGAAGTTTATGATAAATTCAATTGTCGTTATATCAACACTAGCATGCTAGTCAGTTATCAAAACTAATTGTTAGGGTTTAAGTACTAACAGTTTCTTTGTAGCTTGTGGTCTGGAAGAAAATATAATTGAAAAGCAATTCATTTCATTTTTGGTTCTTAAAAAGAAAAGTGTATGCTCAAACATCACAAAGTCATCTTTCAATTTTGGTGCTTAAAATTGATGTGTGGTTAAGAATTGAACAAAGTAAAGAACATCTGGATTTGGTACATAAAACTGAACAATCAAACCCTCATATGATTTAGTGCTTAAAAATGAACCCAAATTCCTGTATGGATGATCTAGAATAGAAAACATTTGGATTTTTGGAGCTTAACTCGATTACCTATGTGTTTTAATTCTTTGGTGTGCTTGCACATTCTATTAGATTAAAACCCTTTTTACTTTTTTTAGAGAGGCCTATTTGGGAATATGCTTCTTCCTTAGAGGACGACCTCAAACTGGTAAATATTTTATGCCAGTATATAAATAAGGCATGGTGAAAACCCCAAAATCATCTTATATCTAACCAATCTCAGGCGAGGTGTGTGGATGATAGTTTGGATCGGGCCTATGTGCCTAAGGACCTGATGTGGTCCACTAGAGACTTAAGTGTCTCACACATGCGCAAATTGATTGGGGAGACCATCCATTTCACGTCTAAATCAATTTTGTTATTATAGTGCAAGGGGTTACAAAATTTCACCCCATGATTCTCATCATATTTTTCCCATGGTATTGTGTCAAGTTGAAAGAGATCTTTACTAGCACAACAATAATACCGAGCAAAGGAAAAAACACGAGAACCTACAACATTGATCTTCATGTCCTAGTATTGTGACAATGGATGTGTGAGATGAAATACATCCAATAAATGGGCTTATAACATTATATTTTAAAGTCAATTTTACCATAGATTAATATGACTATCTCTATTTTTGTTGTGATTAACCATGTGAAAACTTGGAGTTTGAAAAAGTAGTTGAACAAACTATGATGGTTTCTTTTTTGAGTTAGTCTTTCAGCTATACTGAGTGTCTGATTATTGAGTTTTTAGAAATCTTCACAAATTGGTCCTACAACATTTGTCCTACACAAACAAAACTGTATCAACCTTGGTCTTACAAACATTATCCTATTAGCATCCTATCAGAGAAGCAAATAGAATCATCAACACAAGTCCCAAACATTCCACTTTGCTCTTATCTTGAAATTTTGTGATCAACATACCCTTGCATATCAGAATCTCATATCCATCATTTTAGCATTGTCTCTAGCTTGGAACCTTGCATAGTCATCATTTTTAGTATGAAAATCAAAAAAATCAAAAAAACATAGCTTGCATTTCCTAGAGGTCAAGTATTCACCTTCCAGAGACATTTTTCTAAATTAGAGGGTGCAGTTTCCTAGGATATTCCAGTAGTGGTCTTGTCTATTATCTTGGCTTCGTCAAAACTCTGATTATTGTCTCTTGCCTTCGCTTAGGCACTCATCATTCTAGGTAACACTTGTCTTAGACAAATATCATTACCTGTATCAGTCATTTTTCCCTACCTTTTCAAGTCAAGATAGTCCACATAATCATTTAGGTCTTTCTTTAGAGGATTTTACTTCAAATTTTATAGAATCTCTCTTAAGGTATATTACCTACACCTTAAGCATTATTCTAGGATTTCATTCATAGATTGCATTTGTATCCCAAAATAAAATAAAATAAAATAAAATAAAAATTAGGGTCTAGTTATTTTTATCTTTCCTAGGTTGCATTGATCCTATGCATATTTTATTAAAAAGATCTCAAAAAAAAAAATGGACCCCGACACAAAGACCAGACATGATCCTAATAGCGAGATTGATTTTCCTATTCAAAGGACCTTAACACTAGATTTAAACAATCTAGAGACCATTAAATGTCATGAGAAAACATAGGTTAACATCCCACATTTACCTCCTATCCCTCCACTAGAGGATGAGCTATCATTGAAGAATGTTAAGGCTAAATCAACTAACAATGAAGAAGTTACAACTGCCTTATAAAACCTTGGGGTAATTACTGTCATGGGATCTGCTGCAGGAGCACCCTTAAGGTATATTGAAAGATCTTAATCAATTTTTTCTTGTAGGTTGGTTTGGCCAACCATCCATGAATAAGGACTAAGTATAAAGTACCTAGTGTGTGTTTGAGGTGTGGTTTAGGTTTGGAAAGATTAGGGTTGTGTTGTTTGAGTCTAGTTGATTCTAGGAGTTTAAGGCCTAGAAGTCAACTCAAAAGTCAAAGAGTTGACCAAAGTCCCAAATTGGGAAGATTTTTAATGTTTTTTTTGTTTTCTAACCATTTGAGGTCAATTGGTAAAGTTTAGAACCAATTAGGACACTCAAGTTGTGAAAATGGCAATTTTGACAAAAGTTGTCAAAGTTGTCATGACAACTTTTCCTAGATTTTAGGAATCGGCCATTAAGGTGCCCAAATTCTAACCAAATGGTCCAGAAATATGGGATAGGATTATATAAGGTGAATCCAACCCTAATTTCTGAGTTAGTTCTCATATTGTACAGACTGATTGCAAGGAGGAACCAATTTACAGTGTAAATTTGGGACAGAGCCATCATCCATTACTTTATTGGATTGAATGGACTGAATGAATGATTGGATAGTGTTTTCAATGTATTTTCCAAGCTTTGTGTGGTGGTATTTTGTTAGTTTGTACATTCTAGTTAATCTTTGTCAAATTATTTGTGTTTTGCAAGTTCACTGGCTAGTTTTGGTCCAGTTATGTAAATAATGGGTTTCTTTGGAGTTCTCATGGCTCAAACTCTATGAGAAATTGGAATCCACTAGGACCTTGTATATACTATGCAGATATGGCTTTTGGATTGTGTGGGTGTAGGGAAGGCTCGAGAACATTCAAGCCCTAGGCGAGTGGTGAGCATTCTGGCTAGGGTAACTGAACAAGATAGTGGCAATCGAGATTGCAGTTTGATTGGTATGAGCCAGTCAAGTTTGGGGAAGTGAGGATGCATGTTTTGTAGACCTTCTAGTGGAGGGATAAGTTTAGAGGAGTCTAACTGATCAAATAAAGAAGATCAAGTTACCAAACCAATCTACATGTCTCCAAAACCCTTATTTTTAGGGGTTTGGTAGAAAACTATTGTAGGGACACCGTTAGGTATTGAGATGTAGTAAATCTTCAAGGGGAGGAAAAACCCACAAAGAATATCCAATTTTTTTGGGGGGTTGTTAAGGGTTTGTGGAAGAAAGAATACATTTTCAGTGTTTTGAAGGGCTAATAGGCCTAAAAAGGCTAGAAGGCCAAAGAGTTGGATTTGTGGGTCTCGATTGGAAAATGGTTGAAGGGTCTAGCAATTTGGATCCATAGGAGTGTAATTTGACCTAAGGGGAGTAGGAAAGCCCAACCTTAGGAAGTTGACACCACTGGGGTGAAATGAGGCTTGTGAAGCCATGCTTGTAAGAAAGCTAAGAGGAGAGTAAGGAGTTGAATTTGAAGTTGATGGGAAGTTCCTAGTGAGTTAGAGGATTAGGAAAGAATCCTATAAGTTATGGTAGAGAGAGAAAGAGACCCTAAAGAAGACCCAATGAAGGTCTTGGTGAGAGCTAGTGGTGCAGGAGCACCTAGGCTGCATGAGCACCTAGGCTAGCCTCCATGTTTGTTTATTTTTGCTTGTACTTGACATTATCCAAGTCAAGATAGGTTAGTTGTATTTTGACCTTAGGAGGTCTTTGAAATGTAGGCTAAGTGAGTTAGCCATTAAGACTAAGGTCACATTACTAGCCATTGTTTGTAGTTTTCAAATTCTTAGGCTTAGTTGTTAGTTGATGGATTGGAGTCTTGAATGTGTCTTAATCTCATAAACGAGGACATAGAGATGCCATAGGGTATTTAATGATCTTGGATCCTCGAGATAGAGAGGATAGAGGTCCTAAAATGTAGGGAGGAGGCATAATTGAAAAGATGCCAAAAAATGCTATTTTGTTGTCATGACAACATTTGCAATAATTGCAAATGTTGCATGCAATATGGTTACATCGTATTATCCTTGATTCTAGGAGTGGAGAATTGACAAACAAGGCCCTAAAATGGTGGAAGAAGGCATCTAGTGTAGGAGAGACTCGAGTCATGCAGTAAGAGTGATTTCATTGTAACATTTTGTGAAGAGCAATACAGTCTGCAATTGTGTGTTTCCAGAATTCCCGAGCATTTCCTTGTGACACTCATACTTCATGGATTGAAAGCTTTGAAGTAATGATTGTTTTGTGTTCTTAGGAGGACTAGAGACACTGTTCATTTAGTAAGTTAGTTGATTAGAGTTAGTATTCAATTGTAGGTAAATTGTAGTATTCAATTGTAGGTAAATTGTTTTGTGTTTAAGTAGTTCACTGGTCTTGTCCTGACCAGTCAGTCTAAATATGACTCCCCCATGAAATCTAACCATGGGAAATCTCCAAGGGTAGATAGAAATGTTCAGGGAGTTATTAGTGTACATAGCTATAGAGTTAGGAGTCAGGGAAAGACAAGTAGCTATTTTTAAGAGCAAGCCCTAGGCAAGCATGCACTGTCTGTTAGTGGTTTGGTGAAGAAACAGTGAGTTTCCATGAGCAGGGGAAGATAGATCTGTACGGTCTAGGTACATAATAAGTTAGGGTTTTGTGTTACCTTGACATACTAAGTTGGTTGAGTTCATACCAATCAGTGGAGATAAGTTTTGGACAAGTTTAGCATAGTGTTGCAGACTATCCTAGTTTTTAGGCCTATTAGCCCTATAAGACCTAGTTTGTAGGAACCGTATGTATGGAGCACTACTGAACATAAAACCTTAAAAATTTATTGTAAGGTGATAAATGGTATCTAGATATGGTCTTATATTTTCAATTTATTTGGGAAAGTTTGAATTTAATTGGGAAAAACACCCTGGAAAGGGCTACCAGGAAATAGGCCTCCTTAAGCCAAAAGTGTGAACTCGATTGCAAAGAGTGAAGAGATTCCTCAAGATGGATTCAAAACTAATTGAATTTTATGTCTACATGTTGATAGACACCCTTGTAAATGAACCAAGAAGGCTAGAGTGAAAATTGGCATTTAGACTCTTCTAAGTGCAAGTTGGAGAAGTGGAGATTGAACTCACTATAGGGTGTTAGTCTTTCAAAAGTGTGAAACACAAGTGGAGACTCTTAGAGAAGAGTGATATTAGAAATTAGTTAATGATCTAAGCCTAATAAGGACATAGAGGAGATTAGGATCCTTGAAGAAGATAGAGAAGATATTCTTGGTAGATTGTGCAAGAAAGCCCCTTGGAACACTTACATCATATTGGTATCAGAGCTTGATTAAAGATCAGGCTTGTGGTGGATGTTTCAGCCTACTAAATTAGTGGGAGAGAATACACCTAGAGGATCAGAAAAAGATAGAGTCATGGTGACTAATGCTGAATTGGCCAAAAAGGTGGAAGAACAAGAAGAAGACAACAAGTCATTAAGAGAAAGATTGTCTCAAACGGAGAAACTCTTGGGAGAAGCCCAAGACAAAGCTGAGAAGATGAAGGATAAGATTGACCAAAAAGAAGAAGAAGAAGTAAGGGAGAAAGGAGTGGATATAGAAGAAGAATCTCAAACCCCTGATCCTGTTAGTGATCAAGAACCCTTCTTAAAGGCATTGAAGGCTTTGAGTGGTAAAGATTTGGAGGGTGTACCACTATTTAGTGGACAAATGGATCCACATTTAGTAGTGGATTGGATAGACAGCATAGAGAAAAATTTTGAATGTGATGGTATCACAGAGGCCCAAAATGTGAGTGTGGCCAAGTCAATATTGAGAGGTTCAGCTCTCACATGGTGGAAGTTTGTTCAAACTGAAAGAGACAAAAAAGGAAGAGTCCTATAGCCACATGGAAGGGCATGGTGACTAAGATGAAGCAGACCTATTTTCCTTATGATTATTAAGTGTATCTACATAGGAGGAGACATAATCTCAGACAAAAAGACTTATATTTTCAAGACTACACTGAAGAGTTCCAAAAGGTGTGCCTACGGTCACAAGTGGTTGAAGATGAAAGCATCAAGCTAGCTAGGTATATGAATGGACTTAAATGGTCTATTCAAGAAGATATGAGTCTAGTGAAATTAAAAACCATCTACCAATGCTATCAAATGGCCTTGAAGATAGAAGAAAAAGGAAAGAGGAAACAAGAACAAAGTTCTAAAGGAAGAGGTAGAGGAAGAGATAGTAGAGGACAAAGAGGTGGATATGGTGGAAGGAGTTTAGAATCAAGGACACAAGGAGAAGTCAAATACAGTGAGCAGAAAGAAGCAAGTTCTAGTAGAGGTCGTAGAGGAAGGAACTCCAATTTCAGACGTAGAAGTAATGGACAAGGAAGAGGCAATTACTTTGCCAATATGAAATGTTACCATTGTAACCAAATTGGACACCCTGCCTATAGGTGTCCAGAGAAGAGTGGTACTTCTCAAGGAGGTAACAAGAGGACTAATCTAGTCCAAGAAGATACAAGTGCAGCTGATAAACACCTTGAGTTGCCATTAAACTTAGAGGAAGGTGAGAACCTCATGATGAGGAGAACATTGATCAAGGAGCCAATCAAGGAGGAGCCAAGCCAAAGGAGGTCTTTTTTTAGGATCAAATGTAAGGTGATGGGTAAATTATGTAGGTTTATCATAGACTCAAGTTCTACTGATAATATTGTATCATAGGAAGTAGTCAATAGGTTAGGTATGACAAGGATACCTCATACTCATCCCTACAAGGTAACATCGCTCAATAAGGGACACCATGTCTTAGTGAATGAGCAAGCATGGGTGGAGTTCTCTATAGGGAGATATAAGGACAAGATACTATGTGATGTACTACCCATGGATGCATGTCACTTGCTCCTAGGAAGGCCATGGCAATTTGACTACCAACCTATCCATGATGGAGTGAAGAACTCCTATACTTTCAAGAAGGAGAATATGACTTTCAAAATTTAGTCATTGTTAGAAGATGTAGAAGTGAAGACAGCTGGTCCCAATTTACTAATGGTGAGTGAGAAAGAGTTATTGGAGGCCATGGAAGAAGGAGAAGGAGTTGGTTTTTCTCTAGTGTTAAAGCCCAAGGAAGATGAAGACAAAATAGTGAAGAGGACAAAGCTGCCACAAGAGATACAAGAAATGTTGCAGAAGTATGAAGGTATTGTAAGTGATGGATAGCCATAAACCTTACCCCCTATAAGACCCATAAGCCATAAGATTGACCTTATTCCTGGAGCTACCCTACCCAATAAGGCAACCTAAAAGATGACACCTCAAAAGAATGAGGAAATGGCTAGGCAAGTTCAAGAGTTACTAGAACAATGTCTTATAAGGAAGAGTATTAGTCCTTGTGCTATACCCATAGTCCTAGCCCCTAAGAAAGGAGGTACTTGGAGATTGTGTACTGACTCCAGAGCCATAAATAGGATCACTATCAGATATAGGTTCCCTGTCCCTAGGATAGAAGACTTGATGGATTGTTTAGGAGCTGCAAGGTACTTCACCAAGATAGATTTAAAAAGTGGCTATCACCAAATAAGGGTGAATGAAGGAGATGAGTGGAAAATAGCCTTCAAGACCACTGAAGGGCTGTATGAATGGCTAGTCATGCCATTTGGCTTATCAAATGTTCCATCAACTTTTATGAGGTTGATGAATGAAGTACTTAAAGACCACATTGGCAAGTTTGTAGTGGTATACTTGGATGATATACTCATCTTTAGTAAGACAAGAGAGGAACACCTCAAGCATGTGGAATTAGTACTAAAGAGGCTACATGAAGAGAAGTTAATGATTAACTTGGAGAAATGTGAGTTCATCAAAATAGAGCTAGTGTACCTGGGATTTTTTCTATCTCATGGTAATCTGAAGATGGACAAGAGTAAGGTAGAAGCCATCATGAATTGGCCCACTCCAAGGACAGCAACAGAGGTAAGGAGTTTTCATGGACTTTCTTAGTATTATAGGAAGTTCATAAGGAAATTTAGTGTTATTTGTGCCCCAATGTTGGATACAATCAAAGGAGGAATGAAGACCAAGTTCATGTGGAATGAACAAGCCAACAAGAGCTTTGAGTTGCTGAAGGAAAATATTGCTACCCAACCAGTGTTAATCTTACCAAGCTTTGAGAATCTTTTCACAATTGAATGTGATGCAAGCAACATAACTATTGGAGTTGTCCTAAGCCAAGAGGGTAGACCAGTAGCATTTCACTCTGAGAAGTTGAGTGAAGCAAAGAAGTATTCTTATTATGACCTTGAGTTGTATGCATTGGTTCAAGCCTTGAGAAAGTGGAGGCACTACCTGCTGCCCAAAGAGTTCATTGTTTATTCATATAATTAGGCCTTAAGTTTTCTGAATTCTCAAGAGAAGTTGAGCCATAAGAACATGAAGTGGGTTGAATACCTACAAGCTTACAACTTTAACATCAAACATAAGAAAAGTGTACTCAATAAAGTTGCTGATGCATTTTCAAGAAGAGATCTTACCATCCAAGAGATTCAGTTGAAGAGCATGGGAATAGATCACTTCAAGGATCTATATGCTAAAGATGAGGACTTTGCAGACATTTACAAGGTATGTGTTGAATACAAGAACCATTTTCATAGTGAGTATGTTGAATATACTTTGCAAAGTAACCTTTTGTTTAAAGGCAATAAGCTATGTGTCCCTAG
>MU224281.1:285157-307361 GCA_018584345.1 Thuja plicata
AAGCAATAGAGGTGGATTCAGTAGTAGAGGAAGGGGTTCTTATAATAGTGGTAGAGGAAGGACATGAGGATTTGGAAGGGGATCTCATTTCTCTTCCATGAAATGTTACAATTGTGGACAGTTGGGGAATCCTACATACAGGTGTCCAGATAAGGAAACATCCTCACAAGGAGAAAAGAGGATCAACTATGTCCAAGATGAGGACAACACCAAGAATTCATAGGTCAATCTGGATTCAAAGAAAGGTGAAAGTTTGACTCTTAGGAGAATACTAATTAAAGAACCCACTAAGGATGGACACAAGAAAAGAAGGGCTCTTTTCAAGGTCAAGTGAAAGATAATGGGAAAATTATGTAAGGTGATCATAGATTCAGGATCTATAGATAATGTAATATCAGGAGAGGCAGTAGAGAAACTATAGCTCATTAAAATTCCACATGAATGCCCTTACAAAGTCACATGGTTGAATAAGGGCCAGAACATCTTATTCAATGAACAAGTGTGGGTGGAATTTTCTATTGGGAAGTATCATGATAAGATACTATGTGATGTTTTTCCAATGGATGCTTTCCATCTGTTGCTTGGAAAACCATGGTAGTATGATAGAGATGCAGTCCATAATGGGAAGGATAACAAGTATACTTTCAAGAAAGATGGGGTCACTTACAAGATACAGTCCATCTTAGAGGAGGAGACAATGGAGAAGGAAAAATCTAGTGCCATATTATTGAGTGGGAAAGAATTCCTAAAAGATCTGATGGAAGAAGAAGTTGGCTATGCAATCTTGCTAAAGCCAAAGGAGGAGGAGTCTCATGAGAAGACACCTATACCATAGGAGGTAAGAGAACTACTAGATCAGTTCAAGGATATAATTTGTGAAGGTACACCAGCCACACTTCCACCCAAGAGGGAGATAAGTCATCAAATTGACTTCATACCAGGAGCATCTTTGTCAACAAGGATGCATAGAAGATGAGACTAGAGAAAAACAAGGAGATAGCTAGACAACTCCAAGAGCTTTTGGATCAAGGGTTGATAAGGAATAACATTAGCCCATGTGTTGTCCCAGTGGTGTTGGCTCCTAAGAAATGAGGTGAGTGGAGAATGTGTACTGATTCTAGGGCAATAAATAGGATAACTATCAGGTATAGATTTCCAATTCCTAGAATAGAAGACTTGATGGATTGTCTGGGGGGTGCTAAGTACTTCTCTAAAATTGATTTGAAGAGTGGGTAATATCAAATTAGGATGAAAGAGGGTGATGAGTGGAATTTTGAATTTAAGACTACAGAGGGGTTATATGAATGGTTAGTGATGCCCTTTGGGCTTACCAGTGCACCAAGCACCTTTATGAGGGTGATGAATGAAGTCTTGAAGGACTATATAGGAGTCTCTATAGTTGTCTATTTAGATGACATCCTCATATTAAATAAAACAAAGGAGGACCATATTAGACACTTGGATTTATTGTTGAAGAAGTTGCAAGAAGAGAAACTCACCATAAACCTTGAGAACAGTGAGTTCATGAAGAAGAGCTAGTCTACCTTGGCTTTGTGGTTTCCAAGGGTGACTTAAAGATGGACAAGGAGAAAGTAGAGGCCATATTGAACTAGCCTACTCCTAAGACAGGGACAAAAGTTAGAAGCTTCCATGGGTTAACCCAATTCCATAGGAAGTTCATTAGGAGATTCAGTGAGATTTGTGCTCCAGTCCTAGAGACTATAAAAGGAGGGTTGAAAAAAAAATTTGTGTGGACAAAGGCAAATAATTATGGATTTGAGAGATTAAAGAAAGAAGTGGCTACTCATCCTATATTTCTATTTCCAAGCTTTGACAAACCATTCATTGTGGAGTGTGATGCAAGTAGCATTGCAGTGGGAGCTATCTTAAGTCAGGAAGGTAGGCATGTGGGCTTTTTCAGTGAAAGACTCAATGAGGCTAAGTCTAGGTATTCTTCCTATGACTTGGAGCTATATGCTCTTGTACAAGCCTTAAAGAAGTGGAGGCATTATCTTTTTCCCAAATATTTTTTTGTCTTCACAGACAACCAAGCAGTGAGTTACATAAACACTCAAGACAAGCTCAGTTTGAGACACATCAAGTGGATGGAATTCCTACAGTCTTACACCTTTACTATCAAAAATAAGAAGGGAGTGCAAAAAAAAGTTGCAGATGCCCTTAGTAGAAGACTACTTACCATCCAAGAGATTTAGTTGCAAAGCACAGGGGTTGAAGGTTTTAAGGAACTATATGAGGGAGATTCATATTTCTCAGAGATATATAAGGTGTGTCAAAATATTGAGAATCACTTTCGTAGTGAGTTGCAGAGTATACATTGTAGAATGGGTCACTATTCAAAGTCAAGAAGCTATGTATTCCAAGAGGTTCAATGAGGGAGAACCTTATATAGGAGAAGCATAATGGAAGCCTAAGTGGAAACTTTGGGTTGAATAAGACATTGGACTTAGTAGAGAGATTATATTGGTTGTAAAAGATGCAAAAGGAAGTAAGAAGGTATGTGGAGCAGTGTGGCATATGTCAGAAAGCTAAAGGCACTTCATCTAATTTAGGACTTTACTAGCCCTTACCCATCCCAAGCAGACCTTGGGAGTGCATAAGTATGGACTTCATAGTGGGGTTACCTAGAACTCCAACTGGTTTAGATAGTGTATTTGTAGTGGTAGATAGGTTTAGTAAAATGAGCCACTTCATACCATGTAAAACAACACATGATGCCAGTCATATTGCCTACTTGTTCTTCAAATAAGTGGGAAGGATTCATGGCCTACCAATGAGCATTGTTGCAGATAGGGATGTAAATTTCATGGGTCACTTTTAGAAGACCCTATGGAAGAGGTTAGGAAAAAACTTGTCTCATGGATCTGCCTATCATCCTCACATGGATGGGTAGACTAAGGTAATCAATAGGGTCCTTGGGAACTTGCTTAGATGTCTAACCAAGGAGTATGGACAAGGCTAGGAGCAAGTTATTCCACAGGCAGAATTTTCCTACAATGATAGTACCAATAGAGTTATAGGGAAGAGCCCATTTGAGATAGTGTATGGGACACATCCAAGGGGTGTGATGGAACTCAGAGACCTCAAAGGATATGAGGGAATCAGTGGGCATGCTGATGATTTTTCACAGTCAATGAAGGGAGTTCATGAGCAAGTGCAAAAGACCTTGATGGAGGCAAATCAAAAGTTGAAGGCAAAGAAAGACGAGGGGAGAAAAGAATTGTATTTTGAAGTGGGTGAATTAGTCATGGTGTTACTAAATAAGGAAAGACTATACAAAGGGATACGCAGCAAGCTACAAATCAAACAAATTGGACCTTGTAAGATATTGGCAAAGTATGGACCTAATGCATACAAGGTAGAGTTGCCCAAGGGGATGTCAATTTCCCCAATCTTCAATGTGAAATATTTGATTAAGTATAAGGGACTAGATATGGATGAGATGCAGTATAGAATAGAGGTCATTAAGGACATGGGAGAGGTCAAGATTCTGCAACAGGACAAACTACAAGTTGAGAAGATATTGGATTCAAGGGTGAAAAAGAAAACAAGACATAAGATCTACATGAAGCATCTAGTGAAGTGGAAGAAACAACCAGAGTCAGAAGCCACTTGGATAGCTGAGAGTGACTTCAAGAAACATGGAATTATTGAGGAGTTCCTGACACCAACTGTACCCTAACTTGTTTTTCTTGCAAGGGAGAGTATGGTGCAGGAGCACCCTTAAGGTCTATTGAAAGATCTTAATCAATTTTGGCTTGTAGGTTGGTTTGGCCAACCATCCATGAATAAGGACTAAGTATAAAGTCCCTAGTGTGTGTTTGAGGTGTGGTTTATGTTTGGAAAGATTAGGGTTGTGTTGTTTGAGTCTAGTTGATTCTAGGAATCTAAGGCCTAGAAGTCAACTCAAAAGTCAAAGAGTTGCCCAAAGTCCCAAATTGGGAAGATTTTTAATGTTTTGTTGTTTTATAACAATTTGAGGTCAATTGGTAAAGTTTGGAACCAATTAGGACACTCAAGTTGTGAAAATGGCAATTTTGACAAAAGTTGTCATCACAACATTTCCTAGATTTTAGGAATCGGCCATTAAGGTGCCCAAATCCTGACCAAATGGTCTAGACAGATGGGATAGGATTATATAAGGTGAATCCAACCCTAATTTGTAAGTTATTTCTTATATTGTACAGACTGATTGCAAGGAGGAACCAATTTACAGTGTAAATTTGGGATAGAGCCATCATCCATCACTTTATTGGATTGAATGGACTTAATGAATGATTGGATAGTGTTTTCAATGTAGTTTCCAAGTTTTTTGTGGTGGTAGTTTGTTATTTTTTACATTCTAGTTAAGCTTTGTCAAATTATTTGTGTTTTACAAGTTCACTTGCCAGTTTTGGTCCAGTTATGTAAATAATGGGTTTCTTTGGAGTTCCCGTGGCTAAAAATCCATGAGCACTTGGAATCGACTAGGAACTTGTATATAATATGTAGATATAGCTTTTGGAGTGTGTGGGTGTAGGGAAGGCTCAAGAACATTCAGGCCCTAGGCGAGTGGTGAGCATTCTAGCTAGGGTAACTGAACAAGATAGTGGCAATGGAGATTGCAGTTTGATTGGTATGAGCCAATCAAGTTTGGAGAAGTTAGGAGGCATGTGGTGCAGACCTTCTACTAGAGGGATAAGTTCAGAGGATTCCAACTGATCAAAGAAAGAAGATCAAGTTACCAAACCAGTCTACATGTCTCTAAAACCCTTATTTTTAGGGGTTTGGCAGAAAACTATTGTACGCACACCATTAGAAATTGAGACCTAGTAAATATTCAAGGGGAGAAAAAACCCACAAAGAATATATAATTTTTTGGGGGGGGTTGTTAAGGGTTTCTGGAAGAAAGAACACATTCAAGTGTTTTCGAGGACACATTCAAGTGTTTTCGAGGGCTAATAGGCCTAAAAAGGCTAGAAGGCCAAAGAGTTGGATTTGTGGGTCTCGATTGGAAAATGGTTGAAGGGTCTAGAAATTTGGATCCATAAGAGTATAATTTGACCTAAGGGGAGTAGGAAATCTCAACCTTAGCAAGTTGACACCATTGGGGTGAGAGGAGGCTTGTGAAGCCATGCTTGCAAGAAAACTAAGAGGAGAGTAAGGAGTTGATTTTGAAGTTGATGGGAAGTTCCTAGTGAGTTAGAGGATTAGGAAAGAATCCTCTAAGCTAGGGTAGAGAGAGAGAGACCCTAAAGAAGACCCAGTGAAGGTCTTGGAGAGAGATAGAGGCTCTAGGAGAAGGAGCTCCTCATCAAGATCCCTATTGGTAACTGACCGAGATACATACTTCAAAATGCATGCACAACATGGTTCTGAACTACCTACTAGATTCGACACTTCCACTTGAGTATAGGTCATTTCCATACCATCATATTTTCTCAATTTCACAATACTTCTTATTAATTCCATCCTACCCTCTAGCAACATTTCTCAATGCACATCCCAACTGGCCATTTGTTCCATTACACTAGAGACCCAAACAAAAATTCTCTCTTTTCCACTTTTCCTCCTGCATCTAGTACCCCTATCACCATAGTAACACCTTCCATAATTTCCTTCACCAATCCAGCAAGTATATCCAATATGGCTCCACCAAGGCACAATCCTATCAGTCTCTCAACAAGAGTCCTCCCAATAAACCAAGGGGAACCTCAACAACAACCTACCAATGGTATCCTAATAGGTGTTCCTTCCAATTCAAGAATCCCCCAAATTAATCAAGGGGCACCTCAACAACTACCTCTCATCAATCCGAACTACTCATGGATTTTGTCTTCCTTTTTGAAAAATCATGGAATAACTTGGCCCAGGATGTTTAACATCCTTCATACATTCCACCACCACAACACAATCAACCACTTCCATACATTCCACCACTTTATTATACTCAACAACCTCCATACATTCCACCACCCCAACATACCCAACAACCTCCATACATCCTGTCACCTCAATACATTATACTGCCTCAACATTTTCCATAGCCTCCACATTCTCTCTAGACTCTGTATACTCCACAATCTAAGTAAATTCCACCACATGTTCCTACAACATACACAAACATGGTCTTCAGGCCCTCACACAACTGATAACCATATTTTAATGGTGGGACAACATTTTTTTACCCTAACTTGGTGTCATCCACACTAATGCCCATTCAAGCATTTTCTCAATAACTCCAAAACCTCCAACAATAGGTCATTAACTTGCAAATAGATTCTCCAATGAGGTATTACACTATAGTTGTCCATAGACGTTATCTATCTGATAGGACCTTGTACATGCCATCTTTTCCACACAATTTTTAAACACCCAAATTTTAAAAATACAAGGAAAATGGTGATCCTCGAGACCATATGCAATAATTTCAACATCTTGTATAGAAGTGGCATAGGATGACACCTAGCTTATCATAATTTTTACACATAGTATTGGAGGGTTAGCCATGGAGTGGTTTCCAGACTTTCTCCTGGGATACGATCCTGAAATGAACTAGCTAAAAAGTTCATATCACACTACTCACACAATATTTCCATGGAAATAACATTAATGGATCTTTGCACTACAAAGCAGAAGAATGATGATAACTTTTCCTTGTTCTTACAAAGTTAGATAAATATTTCCTCGAAGGAATATTTCAAGGTACCCATGAAATAAAATATCCATATGTTCATAAAAAACTATCAACTAGATATGATGTATGAGTAAAAATCCCAGGGGATTGAAACCTTTGAAGAGCTAGACAAGAAAGAGCTAAAGGTAGAAAGAAAGGGATCGATAAATTAAGAGACCAATAATCAAATACCTTATGCAAATCTAAATACTGGTCCAAAAACAAAAATGTGATGAATGATGGAATTGTTGACGCTAAGGTAACCCATCCACTCATGTGCATACAAGCACCACCAACATCTGCCTAGCAATCTCAACTAGAGCATAGAGTCCAATGAGTTAATAATACAAACACAAAAATCCTGGAAGTTAATCACACATACCGACAAAGTATTGCAAGAAGGAACATCACTCCACCTCAAGACTTTACACATCTTGTAGAACCTCTTGAGAAAGTTCTTGATAAATTAATACAATCTCCTTCATTCACTCTACCTTAAATCACACATTACAAAGGTACCAGAAAACCAACATGGTGGGAAAAAATGATTATTGTTACTATCAAAGAACTAAGGGACAAAAAACTACCAAATGTATGCAACTGGAACATATTGTCCATGATTTCATTGATCATGGTGAAAATGAAGTTGTCAACGCCACTAATGAATCAAGGAAAATGTAAGGCCTCCACATCTGAACATAACAACAAAGAAAACTTCACTTACCCAAACCCAGATCCAAACCTCACCATTACTATATGAGTTCCAGACACTAGTTGTTTTGTTTCTACCCACCATTCTAACATCATTACAAGGAGCCTCGCCAAAATTTTTGGCAACAAATAATTCATCCAACCCACCATCGAATCAACATAACCTATTAGATCCTATGAAGAATACCTCAGCTCAAATTTCTATCCATGAGTTGCTTTGCATTTTTCCAAATCATGTAGTAGCCTTAGACACATCTTAGCCTTAGACACAAATGTTGATTAATTTCAAGGTATGGTGGGAAAAATGTCCAAAAAACACCATGTTGCCCTCACTGAGAAATATATTCTAATTCATAAATTGTCTCACATCGATCCTTTACATCTTGAATTCTTTTTCCACCTCTATAAAATCATAGGAGTCTTGATAGATGACAGAGTGGGTCTAAATATATGTACCCTAAAATTGGTAAAAGAATTGGGCTACCCTGATAGTTGTGTAGATGTTACCAAAAAGATCATAATAAGAGAATATGATGATAAAGAACATCCTTACCGAGGTGTGATTATCCTTCCAATTAGACTAGGTATTTTAATGCATGACACAAAGCACTAGATCTAGACATAACTCATAATATGCCCATGGGACGACCATGAATCCATTCCATATAGGATGTAACATCTAATTATCATCAATGCTTGAAGTTTCATCACAATGTGGTTGAAATCACCATGCCTAGGGATAGAGATCCTTTTCTTTACAGTACATATCTTAGAGGAACTATTTCTAATCAAGTACCCAATAATCAGGAGGTATCTACCGCCTCTTATTCTCAAAACATATATTGTATCAGGAATAACTTTAAGAAACCCCCTCTTAGGATAAAGTGCAAAATCCTGGTGAATCGTACATTAATTTAGGGGGAAAATTTTCTTGATGATGGCAAATTGTTTTTCCAAATCAGGAAAATAATATAAAGGCAAAGGTGATTTTTCCCTTGCCCAATGAAAATTCCATAAAATCTTAGCGAATAATACATTAATGTGGGGGAAAATATATAGTGTGAGGTGAATTTTTTTCTATTAAAGTAAATAGATTATAATATATGAGGCGAATGATTTTTTGTTGAAGGGAAAAAAAATATTTGTGTTGGCGAATTTTATGTGCCTTTTGAAAAAAAATATATATATATATATATATATATATATATATATATATATTTGGCTAATCTATCGTTAAGTATGGGAAAAATAAATATTTTATTGGCAATTTTTAAAAGATGGGACATGTCAATGCGTCATGTGGGCCAACACCAACTAATAACTTATTTGTAGATTAAACACATGTTGGTATCCATAAGCACAAAAAGTTACATTGACACACAACCTAACAGTAACATCCATCATTTTATAATGTTAAATGTCATATTTGAGACTGTTTGATGATCCTAGAACAATGGTTGAAGTTTAATTTTGGCCCAATTTCTTGAAGGAAATAGAGTTCTCAAGGAATTCACCGGAATGATGACACGTATCAAATTAATCTGCACCATAACTATTATCTAATTAATGTAACATCACATAATCACATCATTATTTACATGTATCAAGTATTACATATGATTAGGTGGACGGTTGATAATGTATCACAGTTGTCATTAATAAAAGAAATGTTTTATCACTGATACTAAATCTGGCTATTTCTAATTTCACACAGTTGTAATTTTAATATGAATGACTCTGCTTTTAATATGAAAGATTTACAGGATTTTGAAGGACAAATGAATTAATTAGGTTAGAGAAAGAATTAAGGGCTATTTATATATGATCTACGCTTCCTTCTTCTTCAATTCTCCTTTGGTTTGGGTCTGCCTTTGCTAGTGCTTGAAAGATTCCTCTGGTTTAGGTTTTTAGGTTGTATAATTTCATATATTGTGGTAGTTGTTTTTAGAAGATGGACACTCCTATCTGTTTGTTAAGTACATCTGTGGAGGAACAGAAGGCCTTTTTGGGCCCGGTCTCAAACCAAACCCTTGAATCAATTTGCAAGGAGTTTGGAGCCTTAATAAATGAGGCTGTGAGGATTGTGTTGGGCCATGAATTTTTGGAAAATGCCAATAGGTACCGAGTTAACACGGACATTACGTCTCATTTTTTGGCATCTCTTTTGGACCTCGGGGGAGAGAAGGTGGATATGCTCCTTATGTTAAGGAAGCTATTCAAACATGAATTCCTAGGTGACATTGTTGAGGTTTTTGTTTATGCACAATTAGGGGTGGGGATCCCTTGGGCAAGTGATTTATTCAAGATTTTCGAGTCAGATGAATATGTGGCTATATCTTTTCTTTTGAACCTGGATGTTCAGCAGTTTCCACGCCATAGGAAATGGGCACAGATTGGTAGGTATTTTCTTCGCAAATGGTTTTTGTTGGATGACTTGGTGAACTACAGATGATTGTATGAATTCACAAAGCTTGTTGTCTCTAAAAATTTTTACTTAGATGGAGGGGAAAATCCTTAGTGTTGTGTCCCTATGACCTCCACCTAAAATTTTGAAATTTTCACTATACTAGGTTTTGTCTTTGAAGTTTTGTAGGGACTTCAAGTCTCCAAGTCCGAAATTTTGAATATTGTAAATTTATAGAAAATATTAATGAGAAGTTTGCAACTTCATTTTAGTTTGTTTTTATGGATTTAATTATAAAATATGTATGTGTGAAATATGTGATTTTATAATTTGTGAAATTGAAAATGAACCAAACAAATGTTAAATTGTTAATGTATGACAGTATGTTATTTATTTAACAGTAATAACTTTTTCTTTTATCATGTCACATGTGTGACTGTGCGACTACCGAATTGTGAAATTTTAAAGTAGTTATTCTTTAAACTTTAAAGTAAAACTAAAATCTGAAATTAGAAAATGCCAAATGGAAATTCATAAAACATCTAATAATTACAATTTCTGGACTCCCAGTCATGTCGAGTTAATATCACCTCTTTTGTAGCGGATTTGTCCGCCGTCACTGGCAACTACAAGTGGTATGTAGATCTGGCCATTGCATGTGATATGTACATTGTACTATCAACTATGAGCATTTATACCATCGACATGTACCTTAAACCTATTTTTTTAGAACCCTAAATTGTAAATGTATTAATCAAGACCATTGATTGATCATAGATCAATGGCTATAGTTTTATCTCGAGCAATTTCTCAAAAGAAACAGATTTTTGCAAGAATTCTGTGGAATAGATACACGTCACAAGGTTGGAATGATAACTTGCAAGAAATGAATGTCTTGTCAGAGTGACAATGACATTCTTTAGCCATCAAGCAATTTGCACGGTTTCCAAAATTATACTAGTACAAACTGTAATTATTAGTATAGTGACCACTGACTATATTAGTAATTTCCCACACTCCTACATTAATGGGAATGATTTACCTAAAGATATGGAAGATATGGAACAGGGCTATTAATAGACGTTCTTTCTTGCTTCTTCATCAATTTTAATTTTCTTTTTCCTTTCAGCCTTGGCCCTCTGGTTTTAAGATTTTAGATTTGTGATTTTGTACATTTGTAGAATTTTAATTTTTTGTGTGTAGTTTGAAGATTTAGGTTTTTAGTTTAGGTAGAGATGGACACACCAATTAGGTTGAGAACTACATCCATTGATGAGAAAAAGCATTTTTTGGGCAGGATAGCAGATGAAGTACTCACTTCCATTTGCAAGGAAGTGGGCTCTTTCATTAACAATTTTGTGTTGATGGTGCTCAGCCATGAGTTCATTCGCAACAAGAAGAGATACCACATCAGCACAAACATTACATCAATCTTCCTGACATCTATTCTTGGCCTTGAAGGAGAGAAAGTAGACATGCTTATGCTACTACATAATGTTTTCAAGGATCAATTTTGGGTGGATGATGTCCAAGTCGTTGTCTTCGTAGAATCGGGGTTGGGTATCCCTTGGCTGATAAAATTGAAAATCTTATCTAGTGAGGAAGCAATGTGGAAAGGAAACCCTTCCTACTAAACCTTAATGAAAGGCAACTGGCGCGGCATTGGAAGTGGGTACGGCTGGGGAGGGACTTCCTGCAGAAGTGGTTCTACCTCGAAGACTTCAAGGAGATGAACTACACTTGGCTCGATGAATTCAGGGAGATTATCCTCCACAAACAATTCTTCTCAAACATGGATGGAGATGAAGACCCTTAGTGTTTATGTTCTTGAAATGGGTTTCTGCATATCATTTTTTTTTCTTATATGATAAACCAGTGCCCTTGTGGCAACAAATTTTGTAACTATTTGGATACTTCCCATTTCGTAGGGGTTTACAGTGCAACTATAGATTAAAGTTAAAATATATAATTATAAAGTAATTATAAAGTATATTATAATACTAGTGATGTAAATTTTCAAAATAATTAATGAAAAGTTTTATGTTCGACTCTTAATAATTTTTGTAATTTTTCTATCTTCCTCTGGAAATGAGACATGTATCAATGTGTGAGATAATAGATTGTCTATGTAATATTGTTTAATTGCAATTTTTTAAAGAAATCTAAAGACTTTACTTTTGATAAATAATGAATAATAAATTATATGCCCATTCACATTGCCAAATCAATGAGTGAATCTGTGATATATAATATGAACAAAAAAATGTAACAATGTTTTATGTATGTGTGTGATTTATTTAAGAGTAATAACTTAATTTTTCCATGTCAATGACAAATGTAATTATCATTATGTGTCATGTGTGCGACTTCGAATGTGGAATTGTAAAAGTTTAAAGCAGTTTATAAATTATGGTTAGTAATAAATAAATAAATAATTAGAGAGTTGTCTGTGATTGCAATATTTTAATTAGTTATTTTTATATTAGATAGTTTCAATATTTAATCTTATTTAAATTTAGTAAATTTTTGGCGTATGGTGTTACGTGTAACTGTATTTTTGGTGACCATTGGATGAGCAGAGATCAATGACGTACAACATATTTCAGGTTGAAAGGGAAAAGAAATCCCATTTTTGCAATCCTATTCTGAAATCATGACACATGACCACTCACACATTCGGTGTCATCCGATACATATAATCCAAAGTAGATAAATGGGACCCGCCACACATGATAGTGACTATCACTAACAGTTGGATGAGCAGAGATCAACGATGTATGGTGTATTTCAGGCTGAAAGGGAAAAGAAATCTCATTTTTGCAATCCTATTCTGAAATCACGACACATGTAAACTCATTCAATCGGTGTCATTCGATGACGACCAAAAGACCGAAAGATAAAGGAAGATTAAAAGAAACCAGCAACCGTTGAATAAGCACAAATCAATGACGTGCGGTGTATTTCGAGTCAAAAGGGAAAAGAAACCACATTTTTACAAACCTATTCCAGAATAATGACATGTGTACACTCAGCTAACTTTAATTCAAATCATAATTGGAGTAAAAGAGTAACTTAAAATTTAATAAGTAATAAGCTCAATTTGACTGTAGACCAAATAATTAAGTGACACGTATCTTAGTGACCTCAGATATCTCAAGAAGCAATAAAATTTAACATGAGTGACAGTAAAAGTTAACACGAGTGATGAGTTACGATTGGCAATTTAGTACTACTCACTATTGTACAATTTTAACCTAAGTTTTTATATTTTTAGTTCTTACTAGTATACTATATTGGAGATTCAGAAAGGGGTTGTGGCTTCTAGGTTGAGGATTGAGGAATGCCATAGAGTCTCTCATCTCTCTTCCCACTCACAGTCTACACAAATTGAATTTTTGCGTAAAATCCTGAAGACCCACATCCCGCCCTTTAAATTTTTCAAATCTAGAGGTTTACTATTTAGATTTTAGTCATAGAATTGGGGTTGAATTTTCAAACACAGGTGTAAATTGTAGTTGTCACCTATGTAGAATTTTGAATTTTCATCCAAGTAAATAGTAATACTAGTACACCATGGTCCGTGATGGTAAAAACAAATACCAAGAGTACGAGTAAAGGGAAAAGAAAGGAAACAGAGATAATAAACTTCCACAAACTGGTTAAAACACCAGGTTTCACTAATGAATTCCATGATATTTTTGATTATGTTATCCATGGAAATAAGGGAATCATGGAAATTATATTTGCATTTGAAAATAAGTGGAAAGATCCAATAAAGGATTCAAACTTTTGTCCATTTAACAACACGTTAAAGGCAAAGACAAATAAATTTTCACCGTGGGTTGTTGGGTCAACACACATGGCGTTACCTCAAGTATTCCATTGTCCAGAAATTGTCATGCTCTACGCCAAAAATTATGATGAAAATAGAAAAGAAATTGTCAATAAAAATACTCAGGAGGAAATTTTTTTGATAACAGTGACTGAATTTGCTAGTCTATTGGACCTAGTGTTTGAAGCACAAAAATCAAATGTACACAAAGACCTGGGAGAGTTGGCAGAGAGTTATGAAAAAATAGATGTAAAATAGAAAGATTCACATATCAAAGGAATAACAAGCAGTTCTATTCCGGATCTAGATCATAAGCCTCCTTATGATTATGATATTTTTGTGCAATGGGTTTAGAATAGTATTTCCTTGCTAACATTTTGTTTGGGATTGGATAGTGACAAAGAAGTGGGTGCTAGCATGCTTGAAATGATTTTTCATATTCATTGTGTAGAAGAACTAGTAAAATATAATTTTATTGAGCACACTATTCATTGCATGCAAGAACAATTACTAATGATTAAAAGAGGTTCATAGAAGAAATTCAGGTTCACAACCTACTTGTGCTATCTTCTTTTAGAAAAGCATCATGGAATATTTTAGACAAGCAAGTGTCAAAGTGAGGTCAAAAATGTAATATATGAGTGGACACCTCAGATAAGGATGAGTGATAATAGAAGGAACTATAACAATTTTGTAGACTTATTTTTGGCACCAATGTATCATAAATCACAGGCACTCTATTGCCTAGATTTCTTGTATCTTGTAGAGATTGTATTCAACTCGGAATTCAAATACAATTGGCTGACTAGTACTTCATGGAAGACTATGGTTCAGTGGTAGAACCCTAAAAACTTCCAATACATGTTACAAAGAGGGTATTTGCATTGGAATATGTTCGGTAGGTGGAGAGAACAGATGCACTCTTTAATGGTCAGCAAAAGAAAATGATATTTCCTTCCTTTCCTTTCTCATTGGGAGGATTCACATTTCAGAGAAGAGGATTCAAAGTGGCAGAGGCTTTTTTTTCAATTTTTTGCTTTTCTATTGACAGTCACTGGAAGTATGATCCACTAAACATAATTGGAACAAAGCTTAGAGCGAATGGGAGCTCCACAAGAAAATTTCAACATGAGAGTATGTCATTGATAGAAAAAAAACATGGAGTCCTGTGATGAGGTCAAAAAAGAGATGGAGAAATACACCACTGAAAATAATATTTCAATACAAGAATTGTCATCACAAATTATTGCATTACACAAGCAGAAAGGAAAAGTGCAACACAATATATCCTACAATTTCTATGAGCAAGATGCTCAACCATCTAAAAGAGTTATTTCAAACAACATAGTGCTTCAATGTAAAGATGATAATTGGACTGCAACCAAAATTAAATATTTTTGGGAAATGAGGAAGAATCTCGGTGAGCCAAAGACCTCTGCAGATCTTTATGATGCGGATGAGGATGAAAAATTTAGCAATTTGTGGAATGCGGAGCATCCCGGTCAAGCACATCCTAGTGATTATGATGATCAAGATACTGATTTTGATGGGCGGGATTTTGTGACAATTGCTACTGTAGTCAGTGCGTCCACAAAATAAAAATATGGAAAAGGGGTAGAGATGGTAGAAAAAATGGGTTTTCCAGGTAGGGGTGGTTTGGGTCCCATAGGAGAAGGGAATTGGTATCGAATTTCCACACCCGCTCCACTAAAATGTGGTAGGACACCAGTAATTGGAAGTTCATAAAAAAAAGGTACTACTTAGTCTCATACCCTTGCACCTTCATTTGTTCCAGCTTCAAATCTAGTTCCACCTTTGCTAAGCACTCATATTCAATCTGAATCAAGTGCCACTACCACTGGTGGGGATATCATGGGTATTACTAGTGGTCCAAAAAAGATATTACAACTGGACATGAAATCAGTGGATCTTAGAGATCAATTTAGTGTAAAGAAGAAAAAGGTAATGACAATAATGCCAATGGTGTCTATGACTGTGAGTCCAACAATTGCCACACCTTCTAGACAAAACCCTCCGAATAGTCCAAATACTACACTTGTAATGGGTCAGGGTGTTACTGTTACTAATCCTCATGGTGCAATTATTAGAACCATAGGTGGAAGCTCATACATTTTTGCAAGTTCTATTTCACCTTTCAAACATTCAATTATGTCAGAAAACCTTGACTTTTTTTACAATGATTTTGTAATTAAATTTGAACAAACAGAAAATAGGAATAGACAAAATACTAAGACATTGAAGAGGGATGTAGTTGCTACAGCTCGTGATTTGGAACCTGCATCGAATAGGTTATTTCTGACATATGAACCAAAGAAATAAATAATGGAGTTCATGGTTGTTATGCCCCTAGCTAGAGATAACAATCCACCAAAGAGTCTGATAGATCCATTTGAATTTTAAGTTAGCACCATCCAGGTGGATTTATCAAAAATTAAAAATGTGGACAAGATAATTGTGTCAAAAATGACCAACCAAGTTGTCTACAGTTCAGTGATGAATTTGGATAGAGGGAATGGAAAGCTTCAGGGCAGAATAAAAAAGTTACAGGCAGACCTAGAAAATGAAAAGGCAAATGAGAAAGTGGCAGATAGAAGGTGCAAAGAATTAGAGAAAAGGATAAAAAAATTCATCCTCTAAAGAAGCAATTGGTCAGAAAGAACATATGGAGGCAAAATTGGAAGAGCAATAAAAATCTCAAGAATGAAAAATCCTCTTCATTAAATTTATACAAAAGCATGGAGAGTGGGGCACAAGTAAACACTAAATTAAAGAAATAATTGGAGGATTAGAGGGTAAATGAAAAATAGTGGGAAGAGAAAAAAAACTAGTGGGAAGAGGAAGCTCAGAGAAAATAAAAAAAACATAGTGAACAACAGTTGTCAGAATTGAGAGAAGAGCTAAAGAAGGCAAATAAGACAATTAAAACTTACGAAAACAACTTGAATGACCATCTGAAAAATACAGTCAAGAAAATAAAAAGAGACCTTTGGGGAAAAATAAATTTGACTGGTGATAGGTTGTGTGATTGGTTTGAATTGAATGAAAGTCTTAGAGATGATTTTGGGAAGCTTAAAGAGCACATTGACAAGAACAAAACATTTTTTCAAAGAGAGAAAACTGCAAAACAAATTTTGAATAATATCAACACAACCACTAATAGGAATTTGGAAAGAAAGGAAATTCATGACCACGCTCTTGCACCAATAAAAGAAACCTCTATCTTACAAAAATGTCAGAAACTAAAGGAAGTAGTGGAAACTCTTGCCTTATTTGAGATAAAGCTTGCCAAGATGAATCAAACAACAACTGAAATGATAGGTCATGGTGTGTCGAGTCATGGTCCTAGTAACTCATTAATGAATTTTTTTAGAAGAGAAGCTTACAAAAAAAGGTTGAGGAGACAATGAGGACTGATTTAGGCAAGCTTCCTCAGGACACAACTCATGAAGGTATTACAAACTACATCAAACCATTGACAAATTTGAATGTAGTATTGGAAGGATCATTGCTTTCAAGTCAGTCTAACAAGTATGAATGGCTGACGACGTTGTAGGTCATCTACTATAACTTGACAAATATTAACCTTCCAAATGATGGAGAATGGAGATTATTAAATAAAGTGGCAGAATCATCTAATGAAAAATAGTATGTGAAAGTACTTTCAGTTTCAATCATCTCTATATTATTTATCTATTGGTTTGAATTGAGTTAAAAGTAACAAGTTTGAACTTTGTTTTTTTAGCAAGATCAATGTAGAAGATGCTATAATGCTATTGCTAATTTACTAAACCAGCCTGTCAAATGCTGAAATGTACAGTTGTAGAGGTGGTGTACTAGTCTTGACTCTTGCTGATTTTGATTTTTAGACTTCACATTAGGAAAATTGACCTGAAGCTATTGTTTCTCCCTTGTTTCTATAAAAGGGAATTCGGGGTCATTTGCTAAGGGTAGTGAAATTTAAATTGGTTATTGACTCTTGAGTCATAATTCATTGTCAATTCACATTTGAAAACAGAATCACGCAGAGTTGTGTTCTAATTCTTACTACTATTAATGAATGAATTGTTACATTATGTCATATTTGTAAAAACATTAATGAGAATCTCTATTTCTAAGAATTTTATCATATGAATTGCTATGTTTAAAAAAAAAAAAATCTTTAAGAATTGTACCATATGAGCTGAATAATGCAAAATAAAACCATTATTAATTGTAGAATTCATGAGATTATCAACCACCTTCATGTTTTTGAATTTTGACTTTGGAATATGATATTATGCATGATTGATGAATGATGATGAGATACAAAAATTGACAGTAGACTACAGAAAAAAGTTTAATAAATACCTAGGACCTGCTAATTCTACAGAGGTTCAAGTTTCCACTTCATCTCATTATCAGGATCCTTAGATTCATCACCATTAATTTCATAGCCTCCTTGGTTCTTCGATATGTTTTTTGCACTCTACATACCTCCGCTTAACTCAAGTTCAATGCTACCATTAACAGTACCAGTAAATGAGTCAATGAAAGTCACATCATTGTCTCTAGAACTCCCACTTTGGTTTGAAATGTTGCCCAACACTCTTCTCTGACATTTCTTCCTCCACAATTTTAGTGCCCTCTCATAAGGAAAAGTATGAACTTCATACTTGGATGTATAGAGCCTCAAAAAAATTTCCAAATTCTTATCTAGTTTGTTTCTTAGATTTTACTTTAGGAATCCTAAAGAACTAAAAACTCTCTCATCCTCCATCGACCCCAATATCATGGTCAGACATAAATAAGCAAGCTTGAAAAATTTTGATATTAAATCAATCAACATTTCACTCTCAGCTAGATATTTCCAAAGCATTTTTGTCGATCCATCTTCATGGGGGTTCTGCGTAGTATTGTATTGTTCCCTCATTGTCTGTGAAAAATGGCCCGATTGTTCTCTCAAATGAGATTCATCTAAAATTCCATTTAGAGTTACTCCATCTACCTCTTTGGTTTTGTAAAAATGATCTACCAAAGTTAGTATCTTATTTTGATAATCCTTCGAATTGTTGATACTCCAATATTGAGGAAACAAAATAGACATGGATTCAAGTAGTTGGACTAGAGGGAATCTTACTCTAATCTCTAAGGAAAGATCATAGGCAATGTGTTTCATAGAAGTGGTTACAGACTCAAGGATCTTGGTAAAGTCTTCCCTTTTAACACTTGATACTCACTTGCTTTTGTTCCTTCCTGGTTCCTCAGACTCAACCCTGGCATAGTAGTACATTGGTATCTCAACTCTGTGTACTTCTACACATAACTCCCCATTTACACCAATCTTTAAAAAGTTGTCAGGATTGTCCAAATCTGTGATGTTTAGCCATCTGGAAAATTTTACATCATCACATGATCGATAGAAATTATCAAGTATGTGCAGGATCATGGTATGCCAAAAACTAGCGATGTGAAAAAATCAGTTTTTCACTCGTCCAAAAGTGCACCCAAAATTTGTTTGACTTTTGAGTAGGCCTGGGTGTCAGTACACCTAGCCAAGCCAAAAGCCAAATCTAAATCATTATCAGATGTCTGATAATATCTAATGTCTGATAATATTTGATGTTTGATAATATCGGATGTCCGATAATATCAGATGTCTGATATTCATCAATCATAATACATTGTTGCCCGCGGCTGCATTCAACATTTTCATTGTGAAAATGTTGAAGTAGGGAGAATCCAAGCCCCTAAAATCGTATATATGATACCTCTCTGATATCATATTTGCTATAGTACACAAGGTAAGTGAAATTTTGTAGTTTCACTCTTTTTTTTTGTTTTTGCATTGAAATTTATTGTTTTTTTTTTTTTAAACTAGGTTTTATATGATATTGTGTATTGTTTTTTAAAATTGATTATAAACTAGAGTTGAAATTTATATTGTTTATTCTATTTTGTTTTTGAATCAGACATGGATTTAGACCAATCTAAAAACCCTCCCTCTCAGTCCATGAACAATCTAGAATCACCTCAAAACAATCCCCCACCTTCAAGAGACCAACCGTTCTCAAACCCTCAACCAATATAGGATCTCATAGGAGAAAATCTAAATCATCTTAGAGGATATCAGAACACATATGAAAATATCCCCACCTTATGTCCCATGTTTTCCATGTTGAACTCCATTATTGAGAGCATGGAGAAACTCACAGAACAACACAATGCTGCACTTCTTTGGCGTGAATCCATGCATGCCTAATATGATGATGGGCTTGACTACGATCAAGTTATGGATCTAAACATAAAAAAACATGACATATGTAAATTTTTTGTTGATCCCAAAACTGATTTAAAAGTAGACCCTAAAAAAACCAATTTGTCAATTAAATGGTGTACAAATGATGCAATACATGACAACTTTTGGGATCGCTGGTGGATGGTTTTTGATAGACCACCCCACAACAATTTGGATGTCCCATTATATTTCATTTAGAAATCATATTTTGATTTTTTTCTCGGTCACAAAGTCAATTACTGGAGCATGAGACAAACCAGGGCATAGGCTTAGGAGCTCCCCAGGACAAGCCAGGGGCATAGCCGGTGAAATCCCGCACATATGTCCCCCCTCCTGAGATTTCAAAACCTCCCATTGTACAACATCCTGACATTATTGGTGAGGCCAACTCATAGACTATTCAAGCCATTCACACCTTGAGTGATCTACTCGTTAGGCAGAGTGCGGCATTGTTGCCTCCTCATACTGATACTTCTGGCCCTTCCACATCCTCCATGAGTTCACATGTTTGTGTGCCTCATACTTGCGTTATGTGCAAGAATATGTGCTTGTGTCCCCTGAATGCTAGTGATGCATATAACTATGTGTTCGAGGTGGACGATAATACACATCACACTACAGGCACTGAATCACCCCATGGAGATGTGCATCAGGGGCATACAGAGCCATGGACTCCTACTATTATGGTAAGAGTAAAAAATTAACTTGTTACATTGTATTTGATTTTAAATGTTCATATTTTTAATAGAATTTTCTTATAGCGATTGCCCACTTATGGTTTCTATACATGTTTCATTTATGTCCAGTTGATGACAGAGGAGGAGATGGCATAGGTGGAGGGGTCCATGCTTTCGGCCATTTCATTTGGCCTTGACACTTCCACGGTACATACATTTTAATGTACTCTTTGGTTTCCTTTTATTATAATATTGTATACATGTATTTTCTAATTTTTATGATCATCTTATTACATACTGATGCAGGTTTCACCAGTTGCCACTAGAGGGCAATGTGAGGGGGTTCAGGCATCTGGTGTTGACAAGGGGAAGGTAATTAAGTATTTTATATTGATTAAGCATACATGTATACTTGTCACTTGTGTGTACTCATTTTTAATTACATGTTTTATTTGGCAGAGGGTGGTGTTTGATGATGTCATGAGACTGGTTCGCCATGATAGAGTCACAAGCATCTCAATTCGTAGTGATAGCCCCACAGTACATATATTTCTAAATTTATTTGTGTGTAGTTTACTATCAAGTATATATTTAATATGATCAAGTCATGATTGTATGAAACTTATCTATTTGACTTTGTAGGTCACCCCTAGTTTGAGGGAGGTACCACACCAAGGGTTTGTATCACTGATGACCCAACCAAAATTTCCTGAAGAAAGTTCAATAGAGGTAAGTTTTGATGTTAATTGAGTTATATTTAAAACATGTATTTTCTACCAAGGATTTAACATTAAATAGTAAAAGTATGACATCAATCTCATGTTTGCAAACATATATACAAGTCAGAGTCGACATTGGTGGCATTGTCCCTTTGCAACTAAAGACATATATTAGGTCTCTTGACTACATGAGGATACCAAGAGGCGAGGTATATGAGAGTTCAATTTTAAAAAAATATTTATTGTTGTTGACTATGATTTTAAACTTTTATTTATTATTTGTAGAAACCATATAAATTAAGTCATCTAACTTGGTGTTTCACTTTTGTGTTTGAATGCAGGATCCATCAGAGCCAAAGATTAGTTCGAAGAGACTTCACTTTGATCATCCACCAATAGAATAGAATGTCCTAGAAACATTTGTAGTTGAAATTCTTATGCTGAGATGCCATATGGAACATTTTGAGATGGCATATGCCATATTGTATCTAGGCATGAACTGATTTTGTAAATTTTTGGAGATGGCATGTGCCACATTTTGTACAAAACTATTTCATATATACATATGTACATGTTCATTTATGATTATTTTATCTTTTTTATGTGTACTATGTATGTATCATTTCCAAATTATATCTTTGGCATGTGTTGTATGTATGTATTATTTTCATATTATGCCTTTACATCATGCATTGTATTTATGTATGTATGTTCATTTTTATATTATATCTTTTTCATGCGTTGTATGTATGTATTATTTTCATATTATAGATCTTCATTCTCCATTAGCCATCTGGTGCACTATACTTTTGAGAGCACCAAAATGTTGATTGCAAGATTCATGGTAGATAGGAGTGCAATTGATTAATGTTTTGTCAAATGCATTATGTTAT
>MU224281.1:313836-344234 GCA_018584345.1 Thuja plicata
CTGTTTGGAATGTTAAGAAATCCTATATTTTTTTATGTTTTTACATTCAAATTAGGAATTCAATGTTTCTTGTACCAAAGAAAAAAATATGATATCAACTCTCTTGTCCCTGGTCAAGAGTACATTTGCTAAGAATTGAGCTCTAAGTTCTAGATCCTAACCTTGCTAGAATTTTCTCATATTCATATATTCCCTCCAAAAATTGATCCAGAGCTCTGTTAGTAAAGCACACTATGAGAATGGGAGCATAGGAATTTGAAATCTTATGAAGCAAAGCCTCTATAATTTGCAACCTAGTAAATGTTTTTCTAGTGCCAGGAGGGCCTTGAATAATGGCCAATTTTTTGGTGAGCTCATGATTAATGGCCGCCTCCTGACTATCATCAACAAAATCACATTTGTAGACTTGTTTCCAATCAAAATTACATTGAAGCTGAGCTGTTTTGGCTTGCAGATAAAATAATTGATCTATAAATAAAATATTGAATGAAAGACCAAATTCTAAACCATCTTTACCTCCTCTCATCCCCACATATTCAACAGATTTATAAACCTAGAAATCCGAGGACCCTTTCTTCTCAACAAACTCCCATTTTTTCTTGTATCTCCCTCTAATTTGGTTCACACACTCCCTATAAGATTCAAGTAAATATTCTCTTATAACCCTAAACTGGGTGTGTAAATAATTAAATATACATTCTTATATGGCTCTGCAATTCTCTATTTATAGGAATACAAGACTCTCCATTTGCGCCATCATTTTGCAAGAGTTCCATGGCAGAAAGTATTATATGGGTTGAGAGAGAGAGAGAGAGAGAGAGATCCTAGTCCCTCTCTACAGTTCCTACTCTCTCTCTCTCTCTCTCTCTCTCTCTCTCTCCTAGGTATTATTGTTATACTATAAATATTAATAAATAATTAATACTAATATTATACTATTATAAAATAGAGAAATAAATAATAATATAATACTAATATTTAAACAATTACATAATACTAATATTTAAATAATTATATAATACTAATGCTATTACCATCTAATATTAATATTAAAACAAATGAAATTTATAAAATATAAACTAAAACTCATAAACTTGAAAAATTGAAAAAACTTGAATCATAAAATTTTGAAATAAAAATGTTGTATTTGGGTGGGAGATATCGGATATATGATAATATCAGATAAACGATAATATCGGATATACGATTAGGCTTGGTAGTTGCTTTGTGTTTTGGCTTTCCAATGCCAAACGTGGTTAGTCAACCCAAATGACGTGTTCACCATATTTCCTCTAATCTACAGACTTAAACAATGTAGCTGACGACCTTTCTCTCACCCAAAATTGATGAACCAAAAAGGGTTTCTTAAAGACGTTATCATCTTTCCATCAATATAATTGCTGTCAGAATTTGACTTCAGAAAGTAATTATTACTTATTTTCTAGTTGAGATATCTCTAAAGTCCCGATTGACATAGTGATTGAAAAACAACCACAAATTTCAAACGGTTTAACATTTTTGAAACCGAAACATGTGTCACATTCTATGCTTCGCCTACTATAAAAAAAAAAAAAGTTTGCAATTTTGTAAAGTTTAGAATTAGTTAAGGTGGTTAGACACGAGATTTTTTTTTATTTTGTATAAGTTGTAGTAGAAAATTCATAATTAATTATTTATTTGGTAAAAAATTACACAAAAATATGTGTCACATCCAAGCACGAGTATACTACTTATATTTAGAATCTTGTGAAAATATATCATCATTTGATTGTGATTAAGGTGGTAAGACATACACGTAATTTTTATCTTTTTCCTAAAATTTTCGTACTACTGCATTTAAATCTAAAATATTGAACAATTAGATTAATTTTTTTTCAGACAAGGGCTAGTAGTTTAGAAACTACATTCAATTTCCTACAGATTCTATTCTTACAACTTTTTCACATAAGGTTGATAAGATGTTCAACTTTTTACGTCAAGTTGACTAACCCTGATTTTTTGAATTTTCACTGCCACTTAAGGCCATAGCTTGGTATACCATGATCTTACACATACCCTATCTATCATCATGCATGTCAATTTACTAAGTGCAACATATTCTATAATATACATTGCTCTTTGCTAGGCCTTTTTCATTATATTTCTCATTTTCTCCAGCAGGGGGAGAAGAGCTGCTAATGTTAAGAGTGTCTCTACATTACTTACCCATCGTAGCAGCTCAGGAAATTTGTACATAGCCCTACTTCTTCATGACTTGAGTTCATTAGACCAAGCAACGATTGATATTTTGAAAACACTCGATGCACTGGTCCATGCAAAGAGATCCATCTAGTATCATTATCCTTCAGAATTTTGTTCCCGTTGATTAGTCCTTCAGCAAAGTGTTGAAATTACCTCAATCATTTCAAACTTTGACAGAAGTATTGGTAGAGCTCTTTGATTAAAACTTCAATTTTTTGTACTAGACTATGCTTTCTAACAACTCCAAAAGCTATATTCATTCTGTGGGCCATTTAGTGAATGGGAGTAACGTAGGGCTCACAAGAAGGTTGTATCTTTGTGCAAAGACTGCCCTTGTGGCCTTGCATTACTAAAGCTCCATCCGCTCCAACACACACCAAATTATTGGCAATCATCATGTCATTTATACCTCCATATTCAATTAGAGATCTCTTTACTAGTTAAAATAGATTTTCAGTTGTCACATTATCCTTCATTTTAGCACTTGTTAGTAGATGAGGTTGGCGGAAAAAATTGTGTACAGTATAAACATGCATGCATACCCACGAAGTATTATCTACTGTTGTAACCTCGTCTAAACACAATGCAATAAAATTTGAGTCTTTAATTTTTGCCTTTAGATCCTCTTTTTCAACATCAGCAAGACAACTTGCCCATTCCCATTCACTATTTACAGACCAATGATTGTTAGGATAGTTACAAACTTTCAGAAAGTGTAATTGTAACATATGAAATATTACATTTAAAAATGTTTGTATATGAAATATATGTATTTGAAATGTAGGGGGTAAATAAGATTTATCCTTTTTATCCTTTGATATACAAATGAATGATCCAAATTGATTAACCCTAAAGGAAGGATGAATGCATAAATGAATCAATCATTTGGAAATAAGAGCAAAGAGGAAGATCTTAAATACCCGTTTATAGAAAGAATGTGTGATAGGTTTAGAAAGATTAAAAAATTTAATTGAAATGGATAGGAGAAAAGTACCAACCTTGAGATGTTACAGATCTGAAGAATGCTGTTTTTCGGGGTCTGCAATCAATTTCTAGAAAATCTGAGACCGAATCTGGAATAGAAACGCAGAAACGAATAAAAACCAGAAATCTTTTTCCATTCTGACATAGTTCCAAATTTGACCCTTAAGTCAATGTCACCATTGACCTAGAATTTCTGATTCTGACCTAGGGCAGAATCGAACTAAAAATTCTTCAGCAAGAAATCTGTTTCCAGATCCCAAAAGTTTGCTAAAAAGGGTATCTGAATCTGTGCTCTGATCTACTATTATGAACTTGTACCTATAAGAAAAATGGATTGTTTGTTGGGGGGGAGGGGTTTTCCTTGGTCAAACCCCAGTTTTGGAATTAACCTCATAGTATAATTGAAATTGCATAAGCAAAATAAAGTAAATGAACAAATTCACCTTGCTTGTAGAAGCCCTTGTGGCAGATTCAAATCTGTAGATCCACAAGTATGCATGCACCAAATGGATGTAGAATGTAGAATGTAGGATGTCTTAAATCAATTTCTTTTATATCTTCAAAACCAATCTTGAATGGATCTTTTAATAGGAAGAGGCTTGGAGGAATGTGGATGGAGAAATCTTCAACAAGAGGGCTCCACGCAGCTTGAATCCTTCAATGGCCACCAATGGATTTTCTTATTAAATGAGTGCTTGAGAAGTGCTTGAATGCTTGAAAATGGATGAATGATTCAATGGCTACTTGGATTGCTTCAAATCTTGCTTCTTCACCTTTGGATCTCACTCTTCAAGTCTTTGTCTTAGATTGCTCTTGCTTATAGTTCAAGTCTTAGCTTGTGGTTAGAGAAAATGAGAGGGGAACACTTCCTTATATATGAAACTAGGGAACAATCTTCTAGAGAGGCCTACATAGGAGAACTAAATTTCAATTAGACCTTTACCCCTAGAAGATCACCTATATTAAATATAATTTAAGATTTGTTTCTCCAAAGACCAAAATAGCCAACTCGAAAGCGGGAATTAACTCTTTCCAAAGCCCAAAATCCAAAAACCCTAGAAATTTGGAATCTGAACCCTAGGTCAAAAAAATGTCAATTCTAACCTAGGTCAAGGTTGAGGTCGACCTTGAACCTAAGGTCAAAGTCTTAGTTTGCAGTCTGGAGTGTCAGAAATAGCCTGGAAAAAGTGGAAAATGGGGCAGAATAGGGGGAAAAAGCCAGATCCAAGTCAGAGACCCATTCAAGGTGCTTGACATGACCCCAAACCACTTACTCGAAAGGCTAAACCATTCTACAATGGAAGTTCTTCCATTTTTTGACTATACATTTAGCCCCCACTTTAGCAAGAGTATGGACTCAACGCAAACTCTTGGTAAAGGCGATCATAAAGAACAGATAATCTTATTGAAATCAAAAGGGACAAAGGAATCCTCAATCCCCCTGGGACTTAAGTATTTATCAACCCTAAGATCATGATAAGAGAGACATCACCATTTAAGGAGAAAAAGAGAGAGGGTGTGATTACCTCACCCAATAAGAACTTATGTCCCATTGTGAACCACACAAGGAAATAGTGCAACTGGAAAGATGGAGGTGAACCGCCTAGTGAATATGGCTACTCACTAGTCAAACCATTAGGTAGATCCCATCATAGGAAACCTTCCAACCTCAAGGGATCAAAACATTGTAAATTGAAACTGGAGGGATCAAGAGATCCATGCAAATTTAAACTGGAGGGATCAAGAGATCCTAAATTAAAATATCCATGCTTTAAGGATTAACCTTTAATACATAAAGGGAAAAAATTTTGAAGTTTTGAAAATATTTTAAAAGTGTGCATGTGTGAAAAAAGTGAGTAGAGCGTATTCCCCCATGTTGAAGTCATTGTTAAAACTTTAACAAGAGAAATGGCTTTGATGAAAACATAAACAACTCCACTGATTATGTTTCCACTACGAGATGCCCCCAAATGAAGACAAATCAAGGGAAATATCAATTAAACATACAAAGAACATAGAAGGGGTCTACCTACTGTTAGGTCAGTATGATCATAAGATACCATGGATATATAGATATGATATTATTGCAAATGAATTGACATCATTGCCCAAAGAAAGTAGAACTACAATCACAATGGAGGAAAGAAAACTCAAGAGTTACGAAGAAGAGCCTTTTCAAACCACAACATGGAGACTAAAAATAATTATTGCTACTATGTCGCAGATCCAAGCGAACTACACAAGGAAAACATTTATGAACAATAGAACAAGTAAAACATAACATGAAGACAACATGTAGAAGATTAAAGATACATATAGAGGAATTATACAACAGGTTTGATTCCTTTATCACCTTGTACCAACAAAGTAACAAGGGTCATATAAAAGATTCTAACAAACATTTAGCAAACACATTATGGGAGAAGCACAGTACAACATGCAAACACAAAAAGGGCTACCATGAAGAATAAGCTAATCAAGCACATCGCCTACCCTCCCCATCTTAGTTTATATCATTTAGGGAAGGTGGGAAACTCGCAAGAGGGACTATATCCATTACAATAGGAATAATAGCCAGTTCCAAACAAGGATCCTCTTGAGAATTGCGTTTCTCGATACTAGGTGTAATTATCAATTGAGTTGAAAGCATATGAGGTAAGTCAGTATCAAGATCAATGGTCTCATATTCATCACTAAGATCAATAGGATCATCAAGAGTATCCTCCCCATCAAGATTAATTAAAATAGGATCTAAGATGCAAATAGGATCATCATACTCATTCATCTTAACATCATTATGAATATTAACTTCCTCCAACACACCAGACATAGGTTGATCAAAAGAAGATAAATAATTTTGAAGAACAAAAGCACGGGCCCTAGCATTAGCTCTACACTTCTTACGATGTTCATTAGCAGATTTGTTATATTTTTATTTGTTTGACACATGTTGAGAACTAGGAGGAATAAAAATTGGTTCCTTCACAGGTTCAATAGGAGGGTTAGTAGGATTTGAAGTAGGCTGAGAAGTGACACTGGGAGGTTGAGTAATAGAGCTAGCTGTAATGGATAAAGGAGGTATGGAAGGAGTGGGAAAAACACCATGGTTAAGATCTATCTGAGGCATGCTTAACTCAACAATCTTGTGATGTTTATGGGCTTGATATGAATGAAAAAGGTTGTCAGGGCGAGGAGGAAATGAATTAGGTAATGAAGGCCAAAACAAATCAAGAGTCTCACAATCTCTAGGTGTAGAAGGTTGATACAAACTATGATTAATCATTTTCACTTCTCTATTATGAATGAACTTAAGACATTTATGAATAGGAGAAGCAATAGCATGCATAGTAGTTATCCAAGGAAAACCAAATTTGACATGAAATTGATCAGAAGTAGGAACGACAATGAAGGTAGCATCTAAAACTTTAGTACAAAGTTCAATAGGCAAGTTAATAGAACCAAGTGAAGGATAGAGAAAACCATTACAAGTTTGGATCCATGCATCAGATGGATCATAACAATCACGTTGTAGGTTTTTCATAAAAAGGTTTTCCTCAATAATAACATGTATTAAAGATGTGGGATCGATAAGACAACCACATGTAGGTATATTAGCAATCCTAGCATAAATATAAAGGGGACCATTGGGAGCCTTAATAGTCTCTGAATCATCAAAGGTAATTGAAAGTTCCCTAGGTCGCTTATCCTTAATTTTTTTCTGAGGTTTAGGTGGAACTCGAAGTTGAGGTGAAGGTGAAGGATCTTGAATAGTAGGTTGAGTTGGAACAATGCACTCCACATGATTAACAATGTGATTAAGATAATCCATCTTTGAATCGTAAACAATATTAGTAGAAGATGGTTGATCAATGGTGTTAGTATCATGTGTAGGTAAAGGATTCGTATAAATTTGAAGTTTTTGATTAGGAGGAGAGACAGTGTATTCCCATTACCATCAAAATTAACAAAACATAAAGCATTAGAGTCAATTAAGTCTTGAAACTTATGCTTTAGAGAATAACATTTTTTAGTATCATGGCCATTCTGACGATGGTATTAGCAAAAATCTCTAGAATCAAAGGATTTTGATGCTATCGTGGTAGGAAGGAGAGGTCTAATAGGAGGAAAGGTAATCATATTAGCACTTAACAACCTACTCATAATATAATGTAAAGATTCAAAGAGAGGAGTAAATGTATGATTCATACGAAAAGCAGTGGATGCAGAAGTGGCATTGTTGGATGCAACAACAACTTGATCAACAACCACATTCATTTGTTTATTAACCTTGATATAGTTGTTAGGTTTCTAAAACTTATTAGGATTAGGAGTAGCATCACTCTTATCAACTGGAATAGGATCCATTGGAGTATTACTCTCAAATTGACTCACTTGTAATTGGTAATGATGAAGTGTTGCGCAAAGTTGATGAAAAGAGGTAAATTCAGTAAGCAGAAGCTTATCTCTAATATCCTTTTGTAAATTTGAAATAAACATATGTTGAATATCAATATCAGGAATAGGATAAGAAATTTGAGCATACAAATGCTTAAATCTACCAATAAAATCAGTCAATTTTTCTTAATGTTTTGTTTACAATGGATTAAATCAGTTAAGGACACTTGCAGACAAATGTTATTTTGAAATTGTTGGATGAAGGTATTAGCAAGTTTAGGAAAAGAATCAATAGAATAGGGAGGTAAAGAATAGTACTATTTCAAGGCCTTATCATGAAAATTCCTATCAAACAAATTAGCTAAAATCCTATGGTCATGAGCAAAGGATTTGAAATGTTTTAACATGAGTAACAGGATCTCCTTTACCATTGTAATTCTCAAGATGAGGCATATCATCTTGTTGAGGGATAGTAGCACAAATAATGTCTAAGGATAAAGGACTACCCATGTCACATGAAGGAATGCTAAACTTGGATTGGGTTAAGGATGCAAGTTGTTGTTGTAAAGATGACACAGTTTAAGCCAAACTAATAATTCTGGAATCATTACAAGAAATAGGTGGCATAGAAATATTAGGAACACTAGGAAAAGTGTAGGAAGTGGGAGGAATGGAAGACACAATTGGTGGAACACTTGGAACCACAGTTGGAAGGGGATTGGAATAAGTTAAAGGCACACTATGATATGAAGGTTGTGAGGTAGGTAGAGATACCGGTGGGACACTCACAAGAATAGATGAAATTGGGAGAGATGTAGTCATTAAAGGAGGAGTATAAGTAGGAATTCTAGGTAAAGGAATAGAAGAAGGTCCCTCACTAGTGACAGGAGGTGTGAATCCTAGATCTTGAGCCTCCTGAGATAAAGGTTTAACATTCAAATCCACAATATGAGTGATACCACGCAAGAGATTAATACCTCGATCACTATCATGAAGGAATTTATTAAGAGCCTTTATAGCTTGGATGGAATCTTGATTATGGTTTTCTTGAATAAGCCAATTTCCCATTTTATCAAGTTCTATTGAAAGTATTTGCACTTGTTCAAGAGGAAATCTTAAAGCATCATCCTCGTCATGAGATGAGTGAGAAGATTTATTCTCCATGGAAGGATTGGAATAATGAGTGATCAAGTAGTCATCCGGGATCCCAAGGAAAGGATAGGAAGACTCAAGATCAAAGGAACCCATAAGTCTATAGCTTCTTCTAACTGGGATACTATAAGTAGGACTAGAAGTGGTAAAGCTCATACACCAATGGAATGCAAATGAACTAATTTAGGAAACACAAGATTTTTATTTTTAGTTTTTGAAATGTAAATGCAAGAACATAAAATAAAGCTAATCTAATATTCATGCAAGATCTAACATAAAGGATGTAAATCTAACACCAAAAAGAAAGATTTGGCTATCGCGGGTTCACCAAAATGTAACATAAGAAATATTACATTTAAAAATGTTTGGATATGAAATAGATGTATTTGAAATGTAGGGGGTAAATAAGATGTTTCCTTTTTATCCTTAGATATGAAAATGAAGGATCCAAATTGATTAACCCTAAAGGAAGGATCAATTCATAAATGAATCAATCATTTAGAAATAAGAGAAAAGAGGAAGATCTTAAATGCCCGTTTATACAAAAGAATGTGTGATAGGTTTAGAAAGATTAAGAAATTTAATTGAAATGGATAGTAGAAAAGTACTACCCTTGAGATGTTACAAATTTGAAGAATGCTATTTTTAGGGGACTGCACTCATTTTCTGGAAAATCTAAGATTGGATCTGGAATAGAAATGCAAAAACAAACAAAACCCAGAAATCATTTTCCGTTCTAACATAGTTCCAATTTTGACACTCAAGTCAATGTCACCATTGACCCAAAATTTTTGATTCTGACCTAGGGTAGAATCAACCTAAAAAGTCTATGACAGGAAATCTGTTTCTGAATCCCAAAAATTTTCCAAAAAGGGTATCCAAATTTGCACTCTGATTTTCTGTTCTAAACCTGTACTTGCAAGAAAAAGGGAATGTTTGTTGAGGGGGAGGGGTTTGCCTTGGTCAAACCCCGGTTTTGGAATCAACCTCATAGTATAATTAAAATTGCATGAGTAAAATAAAGTAAATGAACAAATTCACCTTGCTTGTAGAAGCCCTTGAGGTGAATTCAAATTTCTGGATCCACAAGTATGCATGAACCAAATGGATGTAGAATGTAAAATGTAGAATGTAGAATGTAGGATGTCTCAAATCAATTTCTTGTAGATCTTCAACACCAATCTTGAATGGAACTTTGAATAGGAAGAGGCTTGGAGGAATGTGGATGGAGAAATCTTCAACAAGAGGGCTCCGTGGAGCTTGAATCCTTCAATGACCATCAATGGATCTTCTTGATGAAATGAGTACTTGAGAAGTGCTTGAATACTTGAGAATGGATGAATGATTCAATGGCTACTTGGATTGCTTCACATCTTGCTTCTTCAACATTGGATCTCACTCTTCAAGTCTTTGTCTTAGATTTATCTTGCTTATAGCTCAATTCTTAGCTTGTGGTTAGAGAAAATGAGAGGAGAAAACTTCCTTATATATGAAATTAGGGCACAATCTTCTAGAGAGGCCTACATAGGATAATTAAATTAAAATTATACCTATACCCCTATAAGATGACCTATATTAAATATAATTTAATATTTGTTACTCTGAAGACCGAAACAGCCGACCTGGAAGCGGGAATTAACTCTTTCCAAAGCCCAAAAATTGAAAACCCTAGAAATCTGGAATCTGAACCCTAGGTCATAAAAAGGTTGATTCAGACCTAGGTCAAGGTTGAGGTTGACCTTGAACCTGAGGTTAAAGTCCCAGTTTGCAGTTTGGAGTGTCAGAAATAGGCTTCAAAAAGTGGAAAATGGGGCAAAACAAGGGAAAAAGCCAAATCCAAGTCAGAGACCCATTCAAGGCGCTTGACATGCCCCCAAACCACTTACTTGGAAGGCTAAACTAGTCTATAATGGAAGTGCTTCCATTTTCTAACTATATAGTAATAAAGAACTCAATGATGGGTAGTTTTTCATAGGATGACCTCTGCTCAAAATATTAAAAACAACACTTAACTAAATAGCTTTTCCCATTAGTTCTACTTCCAATGCTTTTCCAAAACAAGCTCCAATAGAGCCTTTAACTTGAGCAGGCTTCACTTGTATATTCAGCTGAAATTCATATAATTTTTCATTCCTAACATGAAGAGATTCATCCTTTGTTTTCCATCTTATCACTGATTTTTCAACTCCATCTATGGTTTTCTTTTCGTAAACTTTACCCATATGCTTCTCTATGGTGTCAATTTTTAACTTTAACCTCTTTTCCTTCTTATTTATCTTGTTTAAATATTACATTTTCATTCTACCAGAGGCTAACCTTCAATTGGATTATCCACTGGTTCAATGAATGGATACTTTGACAGCTATTCTATTTGAAAATTCCTCAAAAACTCCCACTTCCAATCATTTTTTGATTCCCTATCCCGATTTGAATTATTTTTTCTTTTCTTTTTCCCTACACCATCATCATCTTTGACATTCTCAGTCTCATCCAAGTTTATTATATCATTATGGATACTCTAGCTATTTAACTATTAATCATCTTCAAGTTCATCATGATCTGAGATATCAGGTTCGCCTACTTCTTCAATATGTCGTGTAGTTTCAGGTTGTGAATCTTCAAAATCTACTTGTGATGAAGCAGCTTCCAGATTTTGGATAGAAACATTTCAAACATCATGACCAAAGTATGATGATAAGGTTCTACATTTTTCTGGCCTCTCTTGGCTTTCCCCACTTGCAGGAGTCTTACCCTTATTCTTGTTCAAAATCTCCATTCTCTAATGACTTCCATTCCAAAAAAATATGAAATTTTTGAAGAAGTGACAATAGACTATAATATATATAAATATGATTATGGATTTATTGGACCTAAAATCATGTTTGAGGTCTCCCTGGTCACTAGTGTTTGCCAATTGGTTACCACTAAATAATAATGAACTCAAAATTACAGAGTCACAAAATAAGTATCCCTTACCTTTGCCTCAAATTAAATTGTAGTCACTACTCGCCAATGCAATATGCAGTTGCACTCAAAAGTATGAAACTTCGCTATCGATCAAATGTTTTAATACTATCTTTATTTGGAAAACTTGATAGGAGGTATTAGGTCAAGCTATACAAATTTGGTGAAGCCCGTGTAATTTTAACACGTCATTTGTTATTTGTGAGGTGATTATGGGTTGTCTAATACGAAAGTATGATTAATAAACTTGGAAAATTTGGGTCAGGTTGAGACACGCATCCAAAAAATGCCAGGGAAATTTGGGGCCGCCTATATATATATATATATATATGTATGTATGTATGTATGTATTTATGTATGTATGTATGTATAAAACTATTGGCGGATATAGGCCGTCCATTTGGGGTCGTGTAGAAATTATAGACTAATTCTTAAAATTTACGGGGACCAAAAATTAGATTCTATTGGCGATAATGTGTAAGAAAAGTAGAAAATTAAATAAAGTGATGGGCGGTGGGACCAGGCATTGAACCCAATATTAATAATAGTTAGGCAATAGGGTGAATCTAATATATGAAAAAAAAATTCCAATTCCCTGCTTGCCGACATGCAACATTCGCCAATTGGCGAATAATTGCCACTAAAGTTTTTGCTGGATTGTATAGACCTGGCTAAATCAACCAAGGAACCCACATTAGATCTCAAAATGCAAGTTTAGAAAAATGGATGTGGATAGTACACCTATGCACACTTCTTATGTATAGGAAATCTAGCGATCTCACTCTACTCATATGGAAAACATAGGCAACCTCTTAAGAGGAAACAACAATTATCATTTGTCTATCCACAAACGGATTTTGTAAGATGGGGAGACATGCATGAGGAGATCATTGAAGATAACTTATCTTCTTGGTTTTATACAGATGAATAACTCCTTGAGATCAAAATTACACTACATGAATATGGACAAGGGTACATCATTGTCTAGAAAAAATGGTATCATGGATGATCTGGATTAGGAAAAATTAAACAAGGAATTGTGGAACCAATTGCACTAAACCCACAATTTTACACATCGCATCTTAGGTTATAGACAACGGGAAGAAGGAATTACGAATACCTCGCTACCCTCTGATATTACTTCTTATGTTTATAATAGTGTTGAGACATTTGAGGAATTCTATTAGGACACAAAATTGAATGACTATGAGTGGGACTCACGATACACCACCATCACCTTACATCTCAATACTATAATTGCATGTCTATCTTTGTACAATACATTCATAGATCATCGATCTTGGATTGAGGAATTTTGGAACTAATCTTAACCTTGATGCTCATCCTCTTTAGAAACCCATGAATCAATTATTGATTCATATATAAATATCCTAACCAAAATCTCTATTTTTCCTTCCAAATGAAGGATAGAATAGTTTTTTGTTTACCCTGACCTTATTAATTGGGAACAACAAAATCCGCTAGCCATAGACATTTTTGAGAATGATGAAGTTATTGCTGAATTATTTGGACTAAGACAAGGAATACCTATGAGAGACCACAAGGAAAGTTTCAACATTGAACTGGAAATAAAAATATTCTTTGGGGAGTTATATCAATCCTCTAGTCATAAAATTGAAAAAGAAAATATAAGGCTATTAGGTGAAAACTGAAAGGCACCTTTTAGGTGCAAAATAGTGAAAAAAAAAGTTGTATCTAAGGGTAAAAACCTCTTTGAGGGGCCCATGGATGAAAAGATTGATATACTTACCCTTACAAAAGAAAAATCACCACTACTTGTAGAGAAAACAACGATCAATCAACATTGGCACTGTAGAAACACCAACACTAATCTACTTGGCAGAGTCATTAACACCAAAAGAAAGAGAAAAGTCCATTTAGTTATTTAAAGACAAATAAAATTTTCTTAGTCACACTCTGACATGCCTCGGTTAGATCTAGAATTAGTGCTAAACCATATTCCACTAAAGTTGGAGAAAAACCATACAAATAGAACTCCATAAGATGAATCTGAATATTCCACTATTGGTCAAAGAAGAATTGAAGAAACTACTGGATGCAGGCTTTGCAAAAAATTTGGACTATGCTGATTGGATCTCCAATATGGTACCTATGTGAATATCCTATGGATCCATAAGAATCTATACTGATTCTAGGGATCTAAATTTGGCTTGTCGAGAGGATGAATTCCCCTAATCAAACATAGACATGATTGTTGATCTCACTTCAAGGTATAAGATTCTGTCACTCATGGATGGTTTCTCCAAATATAATCAGATCAATATTTTTCCATTGGATCAACACAAGAAAACATCCACTTGTGCTTGGGGTACTTACTGTCAAGTTGTGTCATGCCCTTTGGTTTAAAACTAATAGGTGCCACATAGCAGAGATAAATCAAGACTATATTTCTTTACATGATGTGCATCACAATGAAAGACTATTTTGATGTCATATTGGTAAAATCCAATGAAAGGAAACTACTCTTATCAATAATAGGGTCAGTCTTTGAAAAAATCCAGGAATACAAGGTACAATTAATCCCAAATAAGTTTGTCTTTGGGGTCACATCAGGAACTTTGTTGGGATTGATTGTCTCCCATAGAGGGGTATAGATTGATCCTGAGAAGGTTCAAGCCATTATTAATATGCCTCCACAAATAAATTTGAAGAACCTAAGGATTCTATAGGGAAGGCTACAATTAGTAAGATGATTCATTTCATAGCTAGATGACAAGTGTCATCCATTCTAGTACTTTCGACATAAACATGTAAAATTTGCATCTACAGAAGATTGCCAAAGTGCTTTTCAAATATTAAAGGACTATCTTCTCTCGACACTAGTCTTTGTGGAAACCATTCTAGATCATCCCCTATTTTTATATGTATTAGATATTGAGAACTTAATAGGGGCACTAATAGCATAGAATGAATCATAAGGAAAAGAATGAGCCATATACTACATAATTATCACACTTGTAGCTTATAAGAATAACTAAGCTACTATTGAAAGATAATGTTTGTGATGCAAATTGGGCAACAGGAAGCTTTGCAAATGTCTCAAATAGGGAAAAGTACCCTAGATCACCAAGTTACAAGGCCAAATTGTTTAATACTTATCACAAGTATGGAAAAAGGACTTGGTTAAGGCTATCACAACCCCAAAACCCCAAGGGCAACCTAATCACTAGGTTTTACCAATCCTTCAACACTAACTACCAAGGTTGGCTTCACAAGAAAATGACCTTTATTCACAATGATACCCCCAAAGTGACATATAGGACCAGGGGTGACCTATTCTTGTAGGTATGGTCTATTTAGGTCCCTACCATTTAGTTCCAATGGTTCTTTCACTAAAATGCAACCCATATGCCATGGTTTCTTCACAAACCCAAGACTATGCTTGTAGCCTTTTTCAGAAGGAAAATTGAATTTAATTGAGATTCTTACACATAACCCCCATAATTGATTAGTGATTCAAGGAACCTTTATGGCCTAAGACCTTAGACTTGAACCCTAGAACATGGAAATGAGAAAGAGACAAAATGATACCCAAAATTGCTTTTGCAATTAGGGCTAATTAGGCCTCCATTTACACTAGAGGTACCTTTAGGATGCATCCAATTATCAAACCAATGATTGGATCCTATGATGATGTCTACAAGGTCCTCTTCCTCTGATTTAGGGCCTCTGATCAGATCCCAAATGAGAGTTATGATTGTTGTCCTAATTCTGGATGGGTGCATTAATAAGGATATACACCTAGGGCGTCACTTCAATTCCATTTCCCTGAACTTTGAAGAGCCTATCTTGAAAAATATCAAATAGAATCATATGAAAAAGCTTTCCACCAAGGGTCATTGAATTCCCATGGTGGAAAGTGGAAATACACTTAATTTTCTAAGAAACCCTGAATTAGGGCCTATAATGCAGGCAGTGAGTTTGTAAATTGGATAACTTTCAAAGCAAGTTCGATCAACACATGAGACCAAAACAAAATGAAAGAAGATTCAAAATTCTAACCCTTTGTGTCATAATTTTATGCTCCTCTATCCACACCTGACTGTACATGATGTCTGTCTCTCAGGAATGCAAGAAAATGGTTACTTTTTATTGATTTTCAAATACCAAATTACATGATCAGCCTACCACCCACCTGAAAGGGATATTGTAGGCACTCCCAATGGTTACATGAAAAATTTGAACTGATTTTACCATTTGGGAGTTGGTTTTAAAAAATTTGTTAAGTTTGCTCAAAAGTTGTTTGACAACTTTTGAGCAACTTTTACATTTTTTGCAATTTCGCAAATCTAGTGACCAAACTTGGTCATGATGTTATTTTTGTGATCCCTAGTGGATCCAAACATTAAAAAATCAAAAATAACTTGTTCCTATGGTTTTGGATCATTAATGACTCGTAGTTACCCAAGGGATCATAATGTGCCAATCTTGGAACTATGGCCTTACAAGGTGATCCAGTGATTAACCCAATGTCTTATCATTACTAAAGGCCTCTTAGGACCTTAAGGGAACCCCTAGGTTCCATAGGAACACTTAGTTCATTTAGGGTGCTCCTGCACTAGACTCCCCATGAGATTTGAACTCAAGTTCCTACTTGAGGATAGTTGGTCAATAGTGGTTCCATGTTGTTGGATCTGGTCCTCTGTCATCTAGGTAGCATCTATTGGAGGGAGTCCTTTCCATTTCACTAAGTATTGCATGTACTTATTCTTTCTTGTCTTCTTCAAGACTTTGGTTTCTAGAATGGTGTCTAACTCCACTTGCTTTCTTGATGGGATATTTGTCACATAGTCTCCATCATCTTCCATTTGAGATCCCTACACATTGATAATGTATGTAACACACTTGTAAGGAGTGAGGTCTGCAATATTAAAAATAGGAGAAATTAGTAAACTAGGGGGCAAGGAAATCTCATATGCATTTTCATCCATCGTGGTGAGGATTGTGCAAGGACCAATTTTATTCATGTGTAACTTTGAATATCTTCCTTTAGGAAGTCTCTCCTTCCTTAGGTATGCCCATACCTGATCTCCAACTTTGAAGTTAACTTCTCTTCTCTTCTTGTCTGTTTGTTCTTTTTATTTCATAGTGGACTATTGTAGTGACTCTTTTACTTATGTCTACACTTTACAGATTAGTTTGGCTAACTCCTCTCCTTGTGTACTTATTTTGAAATCAGATGGTAACTCTACTAAATCCAATGGAACTTTAGGATGAAGTACATACACTATTTGAAATGGTGTCTTTTCAATGGACCTATTCATGGAGTCATTGAATGCAAATTCTTCCTGAGCTAGGATCATGTCCCAACTTTGTGTATATTTTTTGGTTAGGCATCTCAAGATATTATTAAGTGATCTATTTACCACCTCTATTTCCCCATCTATTTGTGGGTGATATGTTGAACTATAAGTTAGGTTTGTGTCCAACTTCTTGAAGAGTGTCCTCCAAAAATGACCCTAAAACTTCACATCTCTATCAGACACTATTGTTTGTGGTAGACCATGGATCCTAACCACTTGTTTAAAGAATAGATGTGCTATATGGGAGGCATCATTTGTGCTCTTGCAAGGAACAAAGTGCACCATTTTACTAAATCTGTCCACTATTACAAAAACACTATCATAACCCTACTTTGTTCTTGGCAAACCCATAACAAAATTCATTTAAATTGATTCCCATGGCATAGAGGGGATTGGTAGGGGTTTATAAAATCCTTGGTTAGTGGATACACCCTTTGATTGCTGGAAAATAGTACAAGATTCAACAAATTTCTTGACTTCATTCCCCATCTTTGGCCAAAAATAACTTCTTTTTACTAATTCAATGGTCTTATATATTCCAAAATATCCTCCTAAGCCACCACAATGTTTTTCTTTAATGATATTTGTTCTCATGGAACATTTAGGAATGCACAATTGGGCTCCTTTAAACAAGAGTCCATTCTGAATCAGAAAATCAGAAAATTCAGTATGGTATTTACCAACCATTTTAGTGCATACCTCAAAAACTTCTCCAAATTCTAGATCATTAGCATATAGGTGCTTTAGGGAGTCAATCCCTACACTATGAAGTTGAACTTCCTCAACTAATCCAATCCTCCTACTTAGGGAATCAGATAATTTGTTTGCCATTCCTTTTTTGTGTTTAATATTGAAGGTATATGCCTGTAGCTGCTCCATCCATTTGATGTATTTGACCCCAAGTTTCTCCTGACTGTTTAAAAAACTTAAAGCATGGTTATCAGTATAAACAATGAATTCTTTAGGGATTAAATAGTGTCTCCACTTTTTCAAGGCTTGCACCATTGCATAAAGCTCTAAATCATAAGTAGAATACCTCCTTTTGGCATCATTCAATTTTTCTGAGAAAAATGCTATAGCCTTACCTTCTTGGCTCAAGACTGCACCTATAGCCAAGTTGCTTGCATATGTTTCAACTGTGAATACCTTGTTGAAGTCAGGGAGAACTAGGATTGGGTATTGTGCCACCCTATTCTTAAGATATTGAAATGCATCTGTTGCTTCTTTATTCCACTCAAATCTAGTCTTTTTTCCACCTTTTATTGTGTCCAACATAGGAGCACACACATGGCTAAAATTATTTATAAACTTCCTATAAAAAGTTGCTAAACCATGAAAGCTTCTAACATCACCTTGGTTCTTTGGTGGAGGCCAGTTGACTATTGCTGCAACCTTCTTTGGATCCACTTTGAGAGTACCTTGGGAGATAACAAAACCTAAGAAGACAAGTTCCTTCTTCATGAACATACACTTTTCCAAGTTAATCACTAACTTGTGTTGATGGAGTCTCTTCAAAACTTGATCCACATGTTCAAGGTGTTCCTCTCTGCTATGACTGAAAATTAGAATTTCAGCCAAATAGATGACCACAAAATTTCCAATAAAATCAATAAACATATCATTCATGAGCCTCACGAATGTACTAGGAGAATTACTCAAGCCAAATGGCATAACAAGCCACTCAAAGAATCCCTCAATTGTTTTAAATTTTGTCTTCCACTCATCTCCTGGCTTAATTCTGATTTGATGGTAACCTAATTTTAAATAAATCTTGGTAAAGTAACAAGAAGTGCCTAGTTGGTTTAGAAGATCCTCCATTCTTGGAATTGGGAACCTGTATCTTATGGTTATCTTGTTTAATGCTCTGCTATCAGTACACAATATCCACTTGCCATCCTTTTTGGGAGCCAAAACTGATGGGACAACACATGGACTGAGGCTCTTTTGGATAAGTCCCTTCTCTAATAGTTCATTTACCTACCTTGAAATCTATGCATGTTGGACTAGTGTCATCTTGTATGGAGCCTTATTAGGCAAAGAAGAGCCTGGTATCAAGTCAATTTGGTGACTGATATCTCTTAAGGGAGGGAGGGTTGTGGGTAGGTCACTAGTAGTGACATCACTGTATTTAGCAAGCAGTTTCTTCACTTCATCTAGTATAGGAACAACATTATTAGACCTTATACTATCCTTAGGCTTGGATATTAGGACAAAAGCTTCAGTTTTAGATTCTTTCAAAACTTTTAACATTTATTTCTCGCCCATGGTTATGACAGTTGGTTCTTTCTCATTCTTGTTATCAAGTAGGGGTTTCATGGTGAATGTTTTCCCATCCTTGGTCATAGAGTATGTATTTTTCCTATAATGGTGTGTGGCATCAAAATCATACTACCAAGGCCTGCCTAGGAGAATGTGGGAGGCATCCATTTCAACAATATCACAGAGAACTTTATCTTTAAAATCTTCTATTGAAAACTCTATCCATGCTTGTTCAGTGAAAATTTTTTTATGACCCTTTGTTAACAAAGACACATGGTAAGGAAAAGGATGAGGCTTCTTAGGAAGATTTAGTTTTTGAACCATTTCACAAGACACTAAATTCTTACTTGAGCTAGAATCAATAAGTAAGTTACATACCTTCCCATTGCATTTGATCTTTGTCCTAAAGAGGTTCTTTCTTTGAGGAGGTTCTTGGCTTTGTGGAACTTGGAGGAAGACTTGTCTCATCATCAAGCATTGTCCTTCCTCTGGTTTTAAGTCCCTTGTATTGTCTTCTTGCTTGTCCTCTTCGATGAGTTGTTCTCTACTTTCTCCTTGGTTGTTATTGTTCCTCTTCTCAGGGCATCTTCACACATGGTGTCCTAACTAATTATAGTAGTAACACCTTAGTGGTCCATTGCCTCTTCCTATGTTTGTTCTTCCCCTATTGAAGGGTCTTCTCCCTCTATAGTTACCTCTGAATTTTGTATCACTATTTTCTTTGTCTCCTTGGTCAGGGGTCCTACTGCTATTACTATTGTATTGCCCTCTATTACAAGAGGTTCCTCTCCCTCTGAAGTTCTTCCCACTGTCATTACTCTTTCCCTTTCCAAACTCTTGCTTTATCTTCCACTTTTCATCTACCTTGAGTGTCATTTGATAGCACTTGTTCACTATGGTAGGGCAGTGTAGGCCGAGTTCCTCTTGGATGGATACTTTAAGCTCATTCATATACCTTGCTAACTTTTTCTCTTCATCTTCAGCCACATTTGTCTTCATACATAACTTTAGGAACTCCTTGGTATATGAGCCCACATCCATGTCCTTTTTCTTTAGGATTTTCTTCTTCCTATGGATTTGTACCCCATAGTCTTCAGGCACATAGGTCTCTTTGACCAATGCAATCATTTTGTTCCATGAAGAGATCATACTCTTCCCATTCTTCACCCTCTCTATTTGGATGAAGTTCCACCAAGTTAGGGCTGCTCCCTTCAACTTAGATCTTGCTATTTTCACACTCTACTTTTCAGGGATGTCCTCACACTCAAAGAATCTTGTTAGGGACTCTATCCAGTCCAAGGCCAAGTCTGTATTCATCTTCCCACTGAAAATCACCAAATCCAACTTCTCCTCCATGGTTCTTCTCCCCATAGAATTCAAGGCACCTATGAAGGGTCTTTGGTCTATAGGAATGCCCACATCTTGATCAGGGGTCTCTTGATCTGACTCACTCCCATCTTCATCACCAAAGGAAACTTCTTTACCCCTCTCTACCTTGTTCTCCAACTCTTGCAGTCTCCTTGTCAAGCCTGCATTTTTTGCCCTCTGCTCTCTCACCATCTTTTCCAGTTCAATATTTGTAACTCTTGAAGGGATATCTTCATCCTTAGGATCAGACATAGCTCTAATACTACTTGATGCAAAGTGGGCAACTGGAAGATTTTCAAATGTCTCAAATAGGGCAAAGTACCCTAGATCACCAATTTACAAGGCAAAAATGCTTAATACTTATCACAAGTATGGAAAAAAGACTTGGTTAAGGCTATCACAACCCCAAAACCCCAAGGGAAACCTAATCACTAGGTTTTACCAATCCTTCAACACCAACTACCAAGGTTGGCTTCACAAGAAAATGACCTTTATTCACAATGATACCCCCAAAGTGACATATAGGACCAGGGGTGACCTATTCTTGTAGGTATGGTCTATTTAGGTCCCTACCATTTAGTTCCAATGGTTCTTTCACTCAAATGCAACCCATATGCCATGGTTTCTTCACAAACCCAAGAATATGCTTGTAACCTTTTTCAGAAGGAAAATTGACTTTAATTGAGATTCTTACACATAACCCCCATAACTGATTAGTGATTCAAGGACCCTTTATGGCCTAAGACCTTAGACTTGAACCCTAGAACATGGAAATGAGAAAGAGACAAAATGATACCCAAAATTGCTTTTGCAATTAGGGCTAACTAGGCCTCCATTTACACTAGAGGTACCTTTAGGATGCATCCAATTACCAAACCAATGATTGGATCCTATGAGGATGTCTACAATGGCCTCTTCCTCCAATTTAGGGCCTCTAATCAAATCCCAAATGAGAGTTATGACTAATGTCCTTATTTTGGATGGGTGCATACATAAGGATATACACCTAGGGCATCACTTCAATTCCATTTACCTACACTTTGAAGAACCTATCTTGAAAAATATAAAATATCATCATATGAACAATCTTTCCACCAAGTTTCATTGAATTCCCATGGTGGAAAGTGGAAATACACTTAATTTTCTAAGAAACCCTGAATTAGGGCCTATAATCCACGCAGTGAGTTTGTAAATTGGATAAATTTCAAACCAAGATTGATCAACATATGAGACCAAAACCAAATGAAATAATATTAAAAAAACCAACCCTCGGTGTTAGACTTTCATGTTCCTCTATCCGTACCTGACCGTACACGATGACTATCTCTCAGAAATGCAAGAAAATGGTTACTTTTTATTGATTTCCAAATGCCAAATTAAATGATCAGCCTACCACCTACCTGAAAGGGATATTGTAGGCACTTACAATTATTACATGACAAGTTTGAACCAATTTGACCGTTTGGGAGTTGGTTTTCAAAAAGTTGTTAGTTTGCTCAAAAGTTGCTTGACAACTTTTGAGCAACTTTTACATGTTTTACAATTTTGCAAATCTAGTGACCAAACTTGGTCATGATATTATTTTTGTGATCCCTAGTGGATCCAAACATTAAAAAATCAAAAATAACCTATTCCTATGGTTTTGGATCATTAATGACTCATAGTTACCCAAGGGCTCATAATGTGCCAATCTTGGAACTATGGCCTTACAAGGTGATCTAGTGATTAACCCAATGTCTTATCATTACTAAAGGCCTCTTAGGACCTTGAGGGAACCCCTAGGTTCCATAGGAACACTTAGTTCATTTAGGGTGCTCCTGCACCAGTTTGGCTATAGATTTTTCTTCCACAAAACTCAAACACTACATTTTAAGTCACAAAACAACTCTCATAGGAAAAATTGATCCATTGAAATATCTATTGATTAAATCCACCTTAACAGGGAAGCTTTCCAAATGAGTCATGATTCCTAGTGAGTTTGATATTAATTATATGGATAGAAAAGATATGAAAGGAAAATATACGACTAACCAACTAGAAGATGCACCATTACCTTTTAGTCATCCAATTTTGATAGACTTTCTTGATGAAAGAATATTTTCCCTTGAGGAGTAGAAATAATGGAAATTGTAATTTGACAAATCTCACACATAAAAGGGATCAGGCACTAGCATAGTTTTATCACTCCCCAAGGAGATTCGATTATGAAGTCCTATAGACCGAGTTTTGACTACACCAACAACATAGAAAATATGAAGCACTGATCATGGGGCTCAAAACATTTGTCGAGTGGAAGATCCAACAGTTGTAGGTGTACAAAGATTTTTAGTTGATTATCAATCAAGTCAATGGAAGCTATGACAATAAGGATGGCAAAGTGATTCCTCATAAGGTCTTGTTAGAAGATATTAAGAATTTTTTTGAAATGATATCATTTCAGGAGATCCTGAGAATCAAGAACAAAGCAGTGGATGACATGGCTATTGTAGGATGTTTTCTTGACATGCCACCAAATGTGATGCATTTTGAATTCATGGTCGAGTGACTCATGGTCCCTGCCTTTGAAGTCCCCATGTTTGAGGTTGTGGTAAAAATTGTTGGTCCTAATTCTCCCTTGTACCAAGATATATATGCCTACTTGAATAGCCAAATCATCCCTAATGACTTATCCAAGAACCAAAAGAAGTCCTTGATAAGGCAAGACTCCCAATATACTATCATAGTCAATACACTTACCGACATAGTTTGGATGGAACACTCCTTAGATGTCTCAACTTGAAAGATTCACAAATGAAAATATAGTACATGAGGGCATTTGAAGTGCTCATTCTAGTGGCTTGACCTTAGTCAAGAAAATTTTAACAATTGGGAATTATTGGCCTACAATAAAAACATATGCTTTCCTATTTGTGTAGAAGAGAAGAAAGTGTTAGATACATGGGAACCTCATTCATGCACTTTCTCATGAGATGCAACCACTAACATCACTGTGGCCCTTTTCGCAATGGGGGTTAGACCTAGTTGGCAAGATGTATTCCTTATCCTCTAATGTTCATAAGTATATAATCACTACCTCTGAGTATTTCATAAAGTGAATAGAAGCAATTCTAATGACCTACACCATTGGCAAGCAAATTTCTATTTTTATTTTGAACTATATCATAAGTCGGTATGGTGTACTATAGACCATCATTACAAATCATGGCCTCTCCTTCAAAAATAAACAAGTAGATGAGTTGTACGAAAAATTCCACATCCACCATAACTATTCTTCTCTCTAATTTCCCCAAGGTAATGAGTATGCTAAGTTTATGAATAAAACCATTAGAAAAATCCTAAAAATAAAAATCAATGGAGTTGGTCCAGACTAGCACCTCAAAATCAAACCCCGCCTTATGTGACTACTACACTAGTGTTTGTACTCCCAAAGGACCCACTCCATATTCAATAGTGTATGGTACTCAAGCTATCTTTCCAATAGAGGTTGATCTCCCATCATTGTGCATATCACTTCAGCACATCATTCCAAATGAGGACTACTGGGTATTTTGACTATAGGGGCTAGAGTTTCTCAATGATAAGAGATAAAATTCACTGGCACATTTACAAACATATCAACAACATCTCAGGAGAAGCTACAACAAAAATGTCATCCAAGATATTTTCAATTTGGTTACCTATTCCTAATGGAAAATCAGAAAAAGATGATAGAAAGAGAAAAAAAAAGAAAATTTAAGCCAAACTTGTCGATTCCTTATATAATTATATTTCTATAAGTCTGGAGCATATCATATATCCACATCAGAGGGAAAGCCTCTATCAGACACCATCAACAGCTTGTATCTGCACAAGTATTATTCATAAGTGTCAGAGTAGACCCGTTTAAAAATTGTGAAAGTTGGAATTAAAAGCTAGTTAAAAGAAAATGAAATTCAGGTTTCAATCAAGATTCATTCTTATTATCTCCCCTTTTCTCTCATTTTCCTAACTATCACTACTAACAATTCTCTATGTTAGTCCTAACAAAATCCCTAAGATAAAGTTTCATGATACAAAAAATACACATCTTGCATGTTATATACATCATAGATCATATAGTATACATCATAAATGAAGCCAACCATCCTATAAAATAATATGAAAAGACATGTAGATCATTTAGCATATACTATCATCAAAACTCCATTATAGCTATTCATCGCATCACAAAAAGTGGATATGAAAATAAAAAATAATTAAGTGCATAAACACATCATCATGACATCCATCATAATATGAAATGCATACATAAAGAGAGGCATATCATAACTCATGGAATCTCATATACATCATATTCATCACATATGGAATAAAGAAAGATGGATCCTGAACACATCATATTGGAGCACCAAAATTGCAGCACGTATATGTTATAAATAACTTGAAATGTTTCAAGGTACAATGTCAAAAGGAGATCTCACAATCTCGCATAATATATGAAAAAAATGTCTATCAAGCATCAAATGGTACTTCCTTCATGCTGTAGTCTACGAGGTCTCAATGGTATTGAACTTGACGTCCCTACACTTGTATATCCCAAAGGAGCACCTATTATTGATGGTGACACTCTGCCAGGCTACACCACTGCATCACTGCTCTAAGATCTTTGAGTTTGTTGAAAGTGATGATAAGGGTTATAAGAGGGGATCCTCTGTGCTACTAGAACAACTTGCTCATATGCCCCCTGCCAACAATAAATTTCCCTCTACATCTCCAGAATCTTCCTAGTGCTCGCTACCCCTGCCTCAAAGTATCTATCAATAATCTATTTCGTAATATTAATCTTTGCTTGGTTGTATTCAATTTAGGATATTCCTTTGGAATCCCCACATGTGTTTTTTCCTCTAGTACATGTGTGAGGACATGTCATTTATTTTTTTTCCTTTATTAATATATTTTGAATAATCCTCCTTAAGAGGATGTTGACACTTTGCACACACATTATGAATGGTGACATTCTTAGATTTGTGAGTTGCATTGTAATTCCTCTCCTCATCTCTATTTAAGATATGTTTCTCCTCTCATTTCTTCACAACGATGTTATTGTAATGAGCTCTCTCTCTCTCTCTCTCTCTCTCTCTCTCTCATAGTATTTTCCTTCCTTCATAATATACAAGGGGTTTTTCTTTTCTTTTCTCCTTTCAAAAGCTCTTGTCTTCTCTTCAAGCTTTGGGTGATTGCTCACAACTCATTCATTTTGCATGGAAACATTACTTCAATCAATAAACTTACTTGGATATATTTTTAAAATTCTTTCTCTTGTATTTTTTTTCATGGTATCAAAGCATGTTACTAATCCTTGTTTAAGTTGAAGTTGATGAAGGTTTCCATTGTTGCTTTTTTGAGCTCAGCTTTCTTGGAGGAACTCTTTGAGGAGAGAAGTTGAATCTCATTTCATTTACTCATTTTTTGTGTTGCAAGTTTTTCTAATTAAATTTAATATATTTTGTTTCTAACCCTCTTTGGAAGGTTTTCCGCCAAAGAGTTATTTTACTAGTTTATTGTTAAATACTAATCGTCTTTGTACAAGATTTTCTAACTTGGTTTTCAATTTCAAATTTAGATTAATTTTTTATTGAAATGTACATTTGATTTGATTTAAATCAAGTTTGTTTTGATCATTAATTTATTTTTCTCACTAATTAAAAATCAAAATACAAATCTATATTATTCATATATATATATATATATATATATATATATAGAGAGAGAGAGAGAGATATATATATATATATATATATATATATATATCTCGATAAAAAAAAATCCTTTTTTTTCTTCTTTTCCAAAACAAAGCTAATATGTTAGGTTGCAGCTTTAAATTTTTTAAAATAAGTTTACGTGCACATTAATAGATGCTGATTTTATGAGTAGACTTCTAAAATATATTCATTCTCTCTGATTTTTTGTTTATTTATTTTTTCATAAGCTAGTTATTTTCCATAACTCAATGTAACTTCTATATCAAAATATGTGATTATCTGCATACCTATCTTTAATGCTAGCCTCTTTGTCAGCACATAAGTAACGTCTCTGTTCTTTCTTCAGCATCTTTCATTTCCTTATTCTTTCTATTTTCAACCTTGCATTTGTTTTATTACTACACTTGCCATTATCATGTTACAACTTTCATGTGCTGAAAATTATTCTCTATCATTATTTATGATAGCCATTTTTATTCTTTCTTTTTTTAATTTAATGTTGCCTTTTGCAAAACAAACTTAACTCTCTCTCTCTCTCTCTCTCTCTCTCTCTCTCTCTCTCTCTCTCTCTATATATATATATATATATATATATATATATAAGCTAGTAGTAGTCGCAGTGTAACAGGGAAGACATTTTATGATTAATGGTTAAGGTTAGAGTTAGGGTTAGGGTGATTTTTTACGGTTACCATGTATGGTTATGAGTTTTGGTTTGGGTTAGGGTTAGAGTTTGGGTTAGGGTTAGGGTGATTTTTATGGTTAGGGTTAGGGTTAGAGTTACAGTTAAGGTGATTTATACGGTTAGGTTGTATGATTATGGGTTAGGCTTAGAGTTAGGGTTAGGATTAGAGAGAGTTAGAGTTAGGGTTAGGATTAGAGAGAGTTAGAGTTAGGGTTAGGGTTATAGTTAGGGTTAAGAGAGGGTTACAGTTTAGGTTAGGGTTAGGGTGATTTTTAAGGTTAGGATTAGGGTTAGAGTTACAGTTAGGGTGATTTTTATGGTTAGGATGTATGGTTATGGGTTTGGGTTAGGATTATAGTTAGGATTAGGGTTAGAGTTAGGGTTAGTGTTAGGGTTAGGTTTAGGGTTAGGGTGATTTTTACAGTTAAGATGTACGGTTATGGGTTAGGGTTAGGGTTAGGTTTAGATTTAGGGTTAGGGTTAGAGCTAAGGTTAGTGTTAGTGTTAGAGATAGGGTTACGATTAGGGTTAGGGTTAGTGTGATTTTTACAGTTAGGGTTAGGGTTAGAGTTATAGTTAGGATATTTTTTACAGTTAGGATGCACATCATAGGTTTTGGTTAGGGTTAGAGTTATAGTTAGAGTTAGGGTTAGGTTAGGGTTAGGGTTAGAGTTATAGTTAGGGTTATTTTTACGGTTAGGTTGTATGGTTATGGGCTAGGGTTAGGGTTAGAATTAGGGTTAGGTTTAGAGTTAGGGTTAGGGTTATAGTTAGGGTTAGGGTTATAGTTAGGGTTATTTTTATGGTTAGGTTGTATGGTTATGGGCTAGGGTTAGGGTTAGAATTAGGGTTAGGGTTAGGTTTAGGGTTAGGGTTAAGATAGGGTTACGGTTAGGGTTAGGGTGATTTTTAAGGTTAGGATTTTTGTTAGAGTTACGGTTAGGGTGATTTTTACAGTTAGGATGTATGGTTATGGGTTGGGGTTAGGGTTAGAGTTAGGGTTAGTATTAGGATTAGGGTGATTTTTATGGTTAGGATGTATGGTTATGGGTTAGGGTTACGATTAGAGTTAGGGATAGAGTTACGGTTAGTGTTAGAGTTAGAGATAGGGTTATTATTAGGGTTAGGGTTAGGGTTAGGATTAGGGTAATTTTTACAATTATGATTAAGGTTAGACTTAGAGTTAGGGTTAGGGTTAGAGTTAGGGTTAGGGTTAGAGATTAGGTTATGATTAGGGTTAGGGTTAGGGTGATTTTTAAGGTTAGGGTTAGGGTTAGAGTTATGGTTAGGGTATTTTTTAGGGTTTAGGATACTAGGTAGTAGTTAACATTGTTAGGGTTATAATTACTGTTAAAATTAGTTTTTTAGACAATTGAGTGCCTCATATACTAAACATATATTTCCATTGTAATTAAAAGCATCCTATTTATGGTACAGATTTTGAAAGTCATTAATATTACAAATAAAGAGTTAAACAAAACATGTTGCAATACCTTCCAAGTATAGCAGTACACATGACTTCAATATCAAAAATAATTTATTTTCGCTTGTCGTTCATCAAAATCACATAAATGAAAGGGGAAATATAAGTCTCATTACATATTTTCAAATGAAGAGAGATGTTAGAGTATTATTTCCTTTTACTCTAGTTGCTTAAGCATCTCTTAGGTGCATTATTAATTAATTCCTAATTAATAATGTGCAACCTAGTATTTCCCTTTTAGGGTTTCGTTCACCTTTTTAAGGTTGAACTTTGTAATTGATGTTTAGTAATTTAGTTGATATTTTTTCTCTCACTTTTTGAGTAATCTTCTGAGTTCCGCTTTTTCCATTTTTCTATTTCATTCTTGTGACAGGTTTATTGCATGCAGCTGGATCTTGGAGTTGAATCTGATATTTCATCAGTTTCCACATGGTATCAGAGCCTTACTGTTGCAGCTTGTTCAAGTTTGGTTGGAGCTGTGGATCAAGCCCTCTTTTTCTGGGGTTTCTAGAGTTTTTTTGTCACTTTGGAGGAGGCACGATCTTCTGGAGTAGATTGAGTAGAAACGAACTCTGCCATTGCGTTTAGAAGGCTTGGGAGAGTCAAAATCATATAAAACTCGACTAGTCTAGCCTCTGTGAGCACAGGCAAAAAATTTTGGCCTCCTAGGGTCGTACGACTTGAAAATTGAGAAAAAAACTCGGAAAAAAATTAAAAAACACATTTTTTGGTGTATTTTGGGCGCTGCCAGCTCGTGCCACCAGTGAGCCACCCCCGCGCCATTGCAGGCCAGCGCGCCGCCCAGCGGCCACCGCGCCGCCACCCGGGCCGCCGCCGCCCGCAACCGGCCCTCCCGCCGCTGGATCTCAGCCAGGCCACCACCGCCTCTGGCAATGCCACCCGGTAGCCACCGGCCCGCCTCCCGCCAAGTGCAGGGCTGACGTCACCCTGACGTCAGCGCCCAAAAAAAATTTTCGGCAGAGATTTTTAATTTTTACGGCCATTTCCTTTTTTTCCGGCAGCCGTATAATTTTCTGGCAATGACGTCATGATGACATCAGCGACGGGTCCGTGACGGTCATATGGCCATCAAATTTTTTTCCGTCACTGGTTTTTTCCAGAATGCTCTTTGTTTGGACCTCCTGTCACATTTTTGGCCATAACTTGGACATACGGTGTCCGTTTTCGCAAAATGAAATATCGTCGGAAAGGTGTTTCCGAGCCCGTTGCCTTGGTATAGGTCTCATTTATTGATTATTCCTGTTGCTAATGTTTTTTGTGCCTCAAAGTCAAGGTACACAAATTTTTCATTCTAAAGCATTTCTTGCTCTGTCTTTCCTTCAAGCTTTCAGAATTGCACTGGTTTTGGGTTTTATCAATTGTGGGGGGTGTTCTTTCTTGATTTTTTGTCATATATCTCAGAAAAACAATACATTGTATCACATAAAACAAAACCCATTTTGCATCTTCTGTCTAGTTCTGAAAGAAAACTTAATTCAAAAATCAGTCCAAGTACAGGGCACTATGGCAGACACATCATCTGTTGTGCTTCTCACTCCACACAATTACCAAGTGTGGAAGCCACAAATGACCTGAATCCTCATGTCACGAGGTTTATGGTCATGCTTGGATACAGTGCAGTTAGTTCTTCAGCGGCCTTATGAGGCTCTTATGCACAGGAATAGGATGGATGAGGCAATGGGCCTTATTGCCTTGAATATTTCAGATGGGTTTTTGTTCCACCTGGATGGCCTGACTACACCCAGGGATATGTGGGACAA
>MU224281.1:345493-358244 GCA_018584345.1 Thuja plicata
TGTCAGCACACCTGTCATTCCACTTGCATTGGGGATTCCCTTTCAGGATCCTCGTGTCTTCTCATTTGAGCATCAGCTCGGCCTTCCAGTGACACCTCATCTTTCGAGGTCACCTCTTCAGCACCCAGTGACTTTCACTCCTCTGCATTGGAGTCACAGTGGTTTGTTCTTTTCTCCAGGGGTTCTTTCATTCTGGGGGGGCTTTGGAGCCTCGACCCTCTCTCACAGGGGGGGTTAGCAGAACGCATTGTACTACTAGCTTTGAGAGAGTCTCTTAAAGTCTTTCTTTTTGTCTTTTCTTGCTTTTATATCTCTTTTTGGAGAGGGGTTTTTCCCACTAGGTTTTCTCCTTTGTCTCCGGTTTACAGAGATTTCCTTGTTCTGGGTACCTGATCAGGCCTTGTTGCCGGGACCCATTTCTTGTTTTCTTAGTCTTGCTAGGTCTGCTTTCTCCCTGCGTTCAGCTTAAGGGGGGGTGTTAGAGTATTATTTCTTTTTACTATAGTTGCTTAAGCGTCTTTTAGGTGCATTATTAATTAATTCCTAATTAATAATATGCAACCTAGTATTTCCCTTTTAGGGTTTCATTCACCTTTTTAAGGTTGAACTTTGTAATTGATGTTTAGTAATTCAGTTGATATTTTTGCTCTCACTTTTTGAGTAATCTTCTGAGTTCCACTTTTTCCATTTTGCTATTTCATTCTTGTGACAGGTTTATTGGATGCAGCTAGATCTTGGAGTTGAATCTGATATTTCATCAGTTTCCACAAGTATCATAGCCAAGATAAGAACTGACTATATATATAAAAAAATTCTCCATAATGATGTAAGTGTTGGAAAGATTGTTGGAAAGCTACAATGGAAACAATTGTTGTTTTTTCATTGATGTCAAACCTTAACTGGTGAGACTATTGCTATCTATTTGAGTACCATATCTATTGATTGATGTAGAAAATTTAACAAGAAGACCAAGTGGAATGGTTGAGTTATGGGAAATCACAAGGGTACTTGATCAGTTGGCACATTGGAAAAGTAATGTGTTGTTTATCTTTTGATGATAGTTTATAGAGAATATTTTATGTCGAGCGAAGTCTGTGATGACTGAGCACTAGTAAATTGCCGAGGAAACCAATGATGACCGAGCAGAAAAACATGGTGTTGGCCGAGCAATAGTATTTTGGTAACTGTTGAGATTTGAGATCTTTGGCTGACATAATTGATTTTATTAGGATATGTAAAGTTAAATAAGGATAAGCACGACTGGTCCACACTATTTAAAATGCACGAGTAATTGTAATTAATGCATGGATCAAAGATTTAATTAGTGATTGCTTTGGAGAAGCAAATTAAATGTAAAGATGGAAAGATTTGTTGGATCTGACCTAACCTAAGATCTATGATCTTGATTAAGTGACAAAATATTTATCTGACCTAGATGAAGAGGTATGATAACCTCAAGGGGTTATTATAGCAGTGTGCATGTATGTGCAAAGTGTATGCATGAGGATTGCATATTTAATTGACTGATTGGCATGATCTAGCAGAGAAGGCTGAACAAGAGAAGCAGAGAGATGCAAGAGTGATTGCTTGATGGATTTCCAAGTAGACCTGAAGATTGAAATGAGAATGGAGGCCACTTAGGGCTCGTTTGGTGCTAGGAATTAACCTGGAATAAGCATTAGTTAATGCTAGAATAAATGTATTCTCTGTTTGTGGGCATTTTCCTTATTCTCGAATTAGAAAACTTATCCCCATTTTGGGGCTTATTCCAGCATAAGTTAATTCTAAAAAAAAGCTGGAATTCATTTCTTATTCGAGAATAAGCTATTTATGGATTCAAATTTATTTTATTTTATTAATTTTTATTTTTTTTATAATTTTTTTTAAATCTTTTTTTTAATGTGGGTATGTATATATATACATGTGTGTATATATACACATGTGTGTAATGTGTATACACACACACACAAATGTGTATATACATGTACACACAAATGTGTATATACACACATGTGTGTATATACATGTACACACAAATGTGTATATACACACACATGTGTGTATATACACATACACACAAATGTGTATACACACACATGTGTATATACACACATGTGTGTGCATATACACATTACACATGTGTATATATACACACATATATATACACACACATGTATATACACACATGTGTATATACACACCTATGTGTGTATATACACATTTGTGTGTATATACACACACATATGTGTATATATGTGTGTATGTGTGCATATAAGTGTATATATACACACGTGTGTGTGTGTATGTGTGTATATGTGTATATGTATGTGTGTATGTGTATGTGTATGTGTGTACACAAGTTAAAAATACATATTGTTCAAATTAATTATAAAAATAAAAAATAACCTTTTATTCCAATTCCACATTATGGGATCCAAATGCAGAATAGCTTATTCCAGCATTTTGAGCATTAATTAATTCCAGAATAGGCCCTTATTCTAGAATAGGCCTATTCTGGATAAGTTAATTCCATGCGCCAAACGGGCCCTTAGTGAATTAGCATTAGAGCTGAATTGGATCTGGATTTGCAAAGTAAGTTGTATGTATCAGATCACACCTTCTGATTACTTTCTAACCATTGTATCAGTCAAAATCCTTTAACCAGGTTGACCTAACAGTCATTGTATAAATCCTTTGAGCAAGGTGACATTCAGGTCACATTTAGCAATGTGTATTGTAACCTTTAATAGGGTTGGCTCCTAACAGAGCTCACTTCAGAAGAGTGAATACTTGATAGCATATTATTGGTGATTTTTCCCAAATTGGGTTTCCACGTTAAATACTGGTGTCAAATTGTGTGAATGTTTATATTGTGTTTTACTATTAAGTTTCAGCAAGCTGATTACATTTGAACAGTAAAACTACATATGTATGTTGTTGATTTATGCTAATTCTGCCGAGCAGATCTGAGTTATTCAAAGTGATATAAAGTTTAATTTGGTACATCTAGATCTGAGGATAACTAATTCACCCCCCCTCTTAGTTATTCTGAATTCATTCTAACAATTGGTATCAGAGCTTTGGTCTCTTAAAAATAGTTTGAAGGTACTTGGAGAAAAAGATCAAGATTTATAAAAAGGAGGTACCAAAGTTGAACAAAAATAATTTCCCTGCATGGCAGAGTTTGATGAAATTGCATCTGGCTGGTATTGGTGATTCTGCTAAGCACTATGTTGAACATGATAATGTAGCCCCCATTGCACCTGCCACAACTGCATAGTTAAGAGAAAAGTAGGAATAGAATCAAGCAATGTTGGAGATTGCATCATCTCTGAACTATCATGAGTTTGAAGACATAAAGAATTTTATTACTGCAAAGCAAATGTGGGATGTTCTTGAAACCATCTATGGAGGTGATACAAATGTACTGAGAGCCAAATCTAAAAGTTTAAGAGATAAGTTCGATGAAATGAAAATGCAAGAAGGAGAAAATATAGTTCAATATTATGGTAGGATAAAGGAATTTGTAAATGCTATCAGAGGAGCTAAGGGAACAATTGATGATAACACCATTACGAGAAAGGTACTGAGAACTCTTCTTCCTATATATGCTATTAGAGTCTCTACAATTCAAGAGTTAAGATGTACTCCTAATAATAATCTGACTTTGGAAGGTCTGGTAGGCAAACTTACTACATTTGAGATGTCAAATTTTGATAACTACACTCCACAAGCTATTGAATATGCATTCAGATCCCAGTTGGTCCTTAACAAATCAAAGAAAGGAAAGAAATGTGTGAACAATGAAAGAGACACTATAGATGATGATCTAGAAGAAATTGAAGCACTCATGGAAAAAAGACTATCTAGAGGAAAAGGAAAATTCAAAGGTAAACTTCCTATCATTTTTTTTTCATGTAACAAAGTTGGTCATATTGCTGCAAGATGTCCTGATAAGAATGAAAAAGATGAAAGGATGACCGAGACTTCAGAAAGTATAAAGATTACAAAGACAAAGGGTAAGAAATCTTGTTATATAGTTGAAGAATCTTCTGACAGTGAATCTGACAATACTGATGAAAATTATATAGAAGTTTGTATATGTTGCTATGAAAGATGATTATGATGATGATGATGAGAAAACTGCACTAATTTCTTATATGAATAAAGGTGATCGTTGGATTATTGAAAGTGGCTATTCACATCACATGACTGGTGATAAAGATAAATTTGAAACCATAGATGTGTGTAAAGGTGGTTATGTTAAATTTGGTAATGATGCACCATGTCTTGTTAAAGGGAAAGGATCAATTAACTTGACTGACAAGATCAGATGTGACAATGTATATTGGGTTGATGATCTTAGTTATAATTTATTGAGTATTGCACAGCTGAATACTTCTGATTACAGAGTTGAATTCCATCAAAAGAAGGCAAAGATCTATGATGCCACTAGATAATTAGTTGGAAGAGGTGAACAAACAAAAGGTAACTTGTTCTATCTGGACTTAGTTGACGAGACATGCTTGTTTGCACAATATAATGATGTTTGGTTATGGCATAAAAGGTTGTGTCATGTAAACTTTGATAACTTGGTAAGTATAAGTAAATTGAATAAGGTTAGAGGGATGCCTAAGTTGAAGAAACCTAAAAATGCAATGTGTAAGCAATGTAAATTAGGAAAAATGACTAAATATAGTTTCAAAAGCAAGACTCATACTTTTGAGGGAATTCTGGAATTGGTTCATACTGACCTTTATGGTCCCATTGTTGAGAAAATTTACTGTGGAGATAGATAATTTATTCTATTTGTAGATGATTACTCAAGAATGATGAGTATTATGTTTCTTAAAGAAAAATCTGATGCATTCTATTTATTTAAGTGGTACTTGGCAAAAGCTGAAAAGGAGATAGGTAAAAGCTTGAAATGTTTAAGATCTGACAGAGGAGGTGAGTTTATTTCTAATGAGTTTAACAGGTCCTGCAATGACCAAGGGATAAAAAGACAGATGTCCACACCTAGGACACCACCACAGAATGGTATTGATGAGAGAAGAAATAGATCTATCATGGATTGTGCCAGAACACTAATGATGGAGAAAGATGTTGCACAAAAATATTGGAGAGAAGCCATAAGTACAATACTCTATACCCTTAACAGAGTACAAGTCAAGAAAGGTACTAATGCTACACCTTATGAGATATGGTATGGGTATGCACCTACTGTAAAATATTTCAAAGTTTTTGGAAGCAAATGTTTCATACTGAAGGATAACAGAAATGGAAAAATTGATGCTAAAGGTGAAGAAGGCATATTTCTTGCTTATTCAACTAAAATAAAAGAATACAAGTGTTTTAATTCTAACACTAACAAAATTGTGGAAAGTGCAAATGTTAGAATTGATGAATATGCAGAAAGAAATAAAGCTGAAAGCACATAGGAACCTGAAAGTTACAAATCATTCATCTATATGGATGAGGAAGATTCTATTGAATTACCTGAACCTTAGAAAGAGGTTGTTGAGCAATAGCTAGCACCTGTCGAGTCACAGAATGAAGCTATCGGGCAACAGGAGGTAATTGTCGAGCTATCTGATGGAGATGTCGAGTCACAGAATCAACCTAAATTGGACATGAATGATCAACTTGAAGTAGAAAAGGAACCTACTCTAGAAAATAATGTAAGGAGGCACCATAAACCTGATCAAATCATAGGATCAAAGAATTCTACAGTTATGAAAAGAAGCAAGTTGAGAGAGGATACATGCTTATTATGTGATTTTGAGCCTAAAATAGTAAAAGATTCTTTAGACAATGAAGATTGGATACAAGCCATGAATGAAGAAATTGAATAGATTGAGAAGAATGAGACTTGGACACTTGTACCTAGGCCGAATGACAAGAATGTAATTGGTGCTAAGTGGGTATTCAAAAATAAGCTGAATGAACATGGAGAGGGAAAAAGAAACAAAGCTAGACTGGTATGCAAAGGTTATGCACAAGAGAAAGGAATTTATTATGGAGAAATATTTGCCCCAGTTGTAATATGGAAGGAGTAAGAACATTAGTTGCATATGCAGCCTACAAAGGTTTTAAAGTCTATCAAATGGATGTAAAGTCAGCATTTCTAAATGGGATATTAGAAGAAGTTTACATTGAACAAGTTGATGGATTTGTTGACCCAAGCAAGAGGAACATGGTTTGTAGATTACATAAATGACTATATGGACTGAATCAAGCACCAAGAGCATGGTATGAAATATTGCACAATTATCTGATAAAGATTCGATTTGCAAGAACCAATGACAAAAACAATCTGTATCCGAAGATAGAGAAATGTAAAGGTACTTTATTGGATGAAATTTGTGTTGATGACAATATATTTAGTGGAAAAGATGTGTTATGCCAAGCATTTGCAAAGGAGATACAAACTAAATTTGAGATGTCTGTGTTGGGTGAGATAAAAAAAAAATTTGGCTTACAAATATATCAGATGAAGAATGGTATCTATATTACTCAATCAAAATATGTCAAGGAGATACTAAAAACTTTTGGAATGGAAGATTCAAAACCAGTGAGTACACCCATGGCTACTGGACAGAAGTTAACAAAGAATGATGATACAAAAGAAGTGAATCAAACCTTTTACAGATCAATGGTTGGAAAGATGCAGTATGTTGTGCTTAACAGACCTGATATTGCATTGGTTGTTGGTATTGTTGTGAATTTTTTTCCAATCCCAAGGAAACACATATGATGGTGGTAAAAAGAATTTTGAGATATTTGAAAGGAACAGATGACTATGGTCTATATTACAAAAATAATTACAAGTTTGAACTCAGAGTCTATACTAATTCTGATTGGGCTGGAAATGTGGATGACAGGAAAAGAACCATAGGAGGAGCATTTCTTTTAGGAAATAATATTAGTATCATGGAAAAGAAAGAAATAGAATTGTACCTCACAATCTATAGCTAAAGCTGAGCATGTAGCAGCAATAGTTAATTGTTCTAATACTGTGTGGTTGAAGATACTAAGTTGAAAGGTATGAAAGAAGAGATCACAAAACTAGTTGTCATATATTGTGATAACAAGAGTGTCATTAATATTTCTAAGAACCCTGTGATGCACTCTAAAAGAAAGCATATAGATATAAATTATGATTACTTGAGGGAGCTAGTTCAGAAGAAGGATGTGAGACTGGAATATGTGAATACTAAGGAACAGTTAGCAGACATATTTAAAAAGGCACTACCCAAGGATGCTCATGAGTATCTACGAGGTAAATTAGGGGTGATTCCCCTAACCAAGGATAATTAGTTCAGAATGATACTATTGCATCAAATGTTATATTCAGAATATTTTTCACATTGATGCACAAGAAGCCACACTTTAGGATGCTGCCTAAAGCTATGAAAAAATAGACAAGCATAGAAAAGATGATTAGTCATAAGCAAGATGATAGGAACAACATGATACAAAGTTTAGAATAGAAGAATCTGCATGATGAAGATGTCAACATCTTTGGCATTATTGTCAAAGAAGGAGAAGTTTACTGAGATGTTTACTATACTTAGAGATAAAGGGATATTTTACTGAAAGAGGGAGTCTACACATGAACAGACATAGAAATATTTCAGTGTGATTACAGACACTGAAGATAAAATGTTTTACAAGATGAGAATCAGAATGAAGCTAAAGACATTAATGAAGATTTGTTCATATCAAGGAACACAAGAAGACTTTTTGGATTGTATGGTAACTATGGTTGGAAAATTATTGTTTTATTGTTTAGTGTTTCCATTAATGCCAAAGAGGGAGATTGTTGGAAAGATACAATGGAAACAATTGTTGTTTTGTCATTGATATCAAACCTTAAGTGGTGAGACTATTTCTATCTATTTGAGTACCATAGCTATTGATTGATGTAGAAGATTTAACAAGAAGACCAAGTGGAATGGTTGAATTATGGGAAATCACAAGGGTACTTGATCAGTTGGCACATTGGACAAGTAATGTGTTGGTTATCTTTTGATGTCAGTTTATTGAGAACATTTTATGCTGAGCGATATCTGTGACGATTGAGCGCCAGTAAATTGCTAAGGAAAGTAGTGATGACCGAGCGGAAGAACACAGTGTTGGCCGAGCAACAATATTTTGGTAATTGTTGAGATTTGAGATCTCTAGCTGACATAATTGATTTTACTGGGATATGTAAAGTTAATTAAGGATAAGAACGATTGGTCCACACTATTTAAAATGCACAAGTAACTATAATTAATGCATGGATCAAAGATTTAATTAGTGATTTCTTTGGAGAATAAAATTAAATTTAAAGATGGAAAGATCCGTTGGATTTGACCTTACCTAAGATCTACGATCTTGATTAAGTGGAAAAAGATTTATCTGACCTAGATGAAGAGGTATATGATAACCTCAAGGGGTTATTCTAGCGGTGTGCATGTATGTGTGAAGTGTATGCAAGAGGATTGCATATTTAACTGGCTGATTGACATGATCTAGTAGAGAAGGTTGAACAAGAGAAGACGAGAGCATGGAGAGTGATTGCTTGAAGAATTTCCAAGAAGATCTAAAGATTGAAATGAGGATGGAGGCCACTCAGTGAATTAGCATTAGAGATGAATTGGATCTAGATTTGCAAAGTAATTTGTATGTATCAGATCACACCTAATGATTACTTTCTAACCATTGTATCAGTCAAAATCCTTTAACTATGTTGACCTAACAGTCATTGTATAAATCCTTTTAGCAAGGTGACATTCAGGTGGAATGTTCTAAGTCCTTTGACAAGGCCACTCCTAACAGGGTGATTAAATCCTTTAACCAAGTAACATTTAGCAATGTGTTTTGTAACCTTTAACAGGGTTGTCTCCTAAAAAAGCTCACTTCAGAAGAGTGAAAACTTGATAACATGTTATTGGTAGTTTTTCCCACATTGGGTTTCCATGTTAAATACTAGTGTCAACTTGTGTGAATGTTTATTTTGTGTTTTACTGTTATGTTTCTGCAAGCTGATTACATTTGAACAGTAAAACTGCATATGTATGTTGTTGATTTATGCTATTGCTACCGAGCAGATCTGAGTTTTTCAAAGTGCTATAAAGTTTAATTTGGTACATCTAGACCTGAGGATAACTAATTCACCCCCCTCTCAGTTATTCTAAATTCATTCTAATAGTAAGTACATCACATATTCTTCAGTGATTAGCATGCTATTGTGACCTTTATTCAAAATATGATCGCAATACACTTCTTTCATCATTGACAGAAATGCATCCACGTTTACACATGTTTCACGTGAAAATTTTGCAACATCTTCCATCTTTAGTATTTCTAATTCCTCTACATTGGCAATGGATAGTGCTACATTCTCAATAGTTTTGTTGATGTTGGTGCAAGACTGTAGAATTATTCATACATATTTGTCAACATAAGTTTGATAAAAATCCTTTGAGGCCACAGAAGCAGCTGGGCTCGTAACCATTATTTGTGACTGATCATCAGCGGCATCCATAGGTTGTATGTTGTGCTACAAAATTGTAAACAAACATTAGAATATAGAAATATTTTGAAGAAAAGTATAAATGATTCTAGAAAAAAACTAAATAAGTAATGTTTAGTAATATATAATAGGAAAAAATTAGTGAAGATGATTAAAAACTAAGGAATGAGTTGACAAATTGTGATGAAATGTTAGAAATAATCATTTTAACAACCATAAGGCATAATTTAATAATGAGCTAATTATTTTGCATTGATCATTTTGAACTTTATTTGATAGTTAGTGTGCAATAGTGTGTATGAATGCCAATAACTTATTATTATTTAAATTAAAATTCAAACTGGGTATCACAATGTGATTTGTCATATAAATTATTGATACACATAGAACCAAATGTGATGATAATTTTAAAATATAATATAGTAATTTATTGCCTTAGAATAATGGAGGACAAGTTTCATACAATGTAGGAGAATAATTAATAGTGTATTTATTAATATAAATTTTAGAATACATCAATAGAGTAGATCATTGATTTTCAAGACATCTAAGTCTGATTTCTACTTTTCTTTTAGAAAGTTGTTTCCCACTTTTCATTTTTTCATAGCGGTCATATGTCAATGGTGGCATTATCCTTAAGCCTTCTAGAGACTTTACACAAGATACAACCACAAATGTCAATCTTGCATTCTCTATTGGGCCTATATCAATCATGGATTTTGAAATAATTAGGCCCTGTGATTTATGAATTTTCAAAGCCCATGCTAACCTTAATGGTAATTGAAAAGTTCTACCCCTCTGTAATGGTGCTATTGGAACTATTTTTGGATGGTGGTCATCATATGGTATTCTTGAATAATTATCAAATTCAACTGTGATATATGCTGGTGGTTCAGGGGGAGTAGTTCCTAGTTTGTAGACAATATCTAGATATATCCCAGTGCTCCATTGATAAGACTGGCTTCTATCCATAGATTTGTAGTCAACATCACCCTTGAATCTTTACTGAATAGTAACTCTACACCAAGCTTTTCATTTGACGACTCTTCAATTGTATTAGCATTCCTTGACTTAGTTGCAAGACTACGAGCAACATGATGCCTCAAGGAATACAATATTCTCATTTTATGGTTATGAACATTGTCATTTTTTGTGAACAAATACACTGTCTTATCAAACTCAGCATTGCTTGCAACATCTAACCTTATAGGGGTTCTCATCATAAGGAAGTTCTAATCATCTATTTTTGGATTTGCATCTCTCAAATTTGTGAGAAGATATGATGAAATATTTTTTGGTGGATGTTATCTCCATCTTGCCTAATTATTTTATCTAATGTAACCACTGTTTTGAATTCTTTCCATAATAACTTTTCCCTCATGTTGCTATCATACACTGGTTTATCATTCACTAGAGGTAACTGACCAAGATCACCAACCAAAATAATAGATACACCTGAAATAAAGTGAAAAATAGTTATTTTTAGACCATCTAGGAAGATCATATGAAGGTACTATATATGAGTTATATTAATAGATATTATACCATGTAAAGTGCACTATTACCAAGTTAACCAAATGTATACATGCAAAAATTATGTCAGAACTTTGTGGGAATGCTTGTCTGAGTTGAAATTCTATATTTTCCAGCAAGTTTTGACCAATGAAGCTCATTTCATCAATCAAAATATATTTTATGTGGGCCATATCTTCTTGAAAACTTGTAAGTTGTGCCCCTTCTAGCTGAGCAAAATCTTTAATTGGTATTTGCAACTTTGAATAAATTGTAGAGGCTCCTATATTGAAAGTTGCAACTCCAGTTGGTGCAAGTAATAAAAGAGGATAATTTTTTGGCATTGCTGCTATCGAAAGAGATTGAGTAATAGCACCAATTAGATAAGACTTTATTGTTCCTTCTATTCCTTGAATTATCACAAATAAAGGCACTTGAACCTAATTTCTATGGTAGTGTGTCATAATAATATTGATTGCCTTATGTTGCTTCTCACTGAGAGTTGTAAAGTTGATGCATTATGTAATATCATCATACATGAGACATCCATGTTTCTTCATTTCACCTATGAAATTGATTGCTCCAACTATATGTTCTTCACTTTGATATTCACTACTCCAATTTGCATTTCTATCAATATCTCTTCTCCCCAACATGTCTATTTCAGAAACCTGCATATGTTGACCGCAAAGTAGCCTGGATATGATTTCCCATTCACGCTCTGTGGTATTTTCTTGAATACCTCCATTATCTTCTATTTCAGAATCAGTGTTAGGATTATCATTTTCTATAGCTGCCACTCTTTCAACATGCCAAGGACTATAATTGAGAGACTCCTAGTTTGCTACTATAATATCACTATCATGACCAATGTCCCTTTCAATGTTACAAAAAGGTTTGTATTGTAACAACTCAGATAAACAAAAGTTCACCCATTTACTTGAATCACGTGGAGGAATGGATAGAAACTTAGAGAAAACTCTCACAATAGCTGCTATTTCCATTGGCCCCCATTTGTTATCTCCTCTTTTTCTAGGATTGTATATCCAAGATCTTTCTGCATCAATCAATGTGATGCCTTCTATACAAAGTGGCCTTGTTTTATAGTTGTCTATAAAAGATTTTGTGTGTTGTTCATCATTATCCTCATTATTTAGTGCTACAGGTTTGAAAACTTTAGGTGACACATTTAGATTAATAAAACTTCTGCTACTCTCAACCAATGGAAGCTCTAACAACATATGACATATTTTCTGAGCTCTAATGTCTCTTTCTATAACTATCTCTGTGAGAAGCTTTCTGTATGCCCGTGAAGCTAAATCATCAGGATTTTCTAGGTTTGATAGTCACATCAATATTTCTTGGTAGGTTTATGAGATTCTCTCAAATTTTGTGGCATACTTTGCAATGTATTTGATAACTGCATGTTTTGAAAGAACAGGTTGCCAATCTATATTTGCCCTCTACAATTGGAGTATGTGTCTGTTGGTTGCATTTCAAGTTTTTTGCTGTTTTGTCCAGCTCCTTGCCTTGTTCTCTAAGATTTGCAGGTTTTCATGCTTATTCCTTGTCAAAATCTTGTTAAAACTTGCTAAAACCCTAAGACCTAGTATAAAACGATGTATTTTAAAAACCCTTAGCCATGTCTTCTATTCCTTCATTACCTTTTTATCCACTTAAGGCATGTGCTATTTCAAAGATTAAGTCAGTCGGGTG
>MU224281.1:383066-397648 GCA_018584345.1 Thuja plicata
ATCCTAATAAAATTAACTAAGTCGGCCAGAGATCTCAAATCTCATCATTAATCCAATTACTGTAAGTCGGCCAACATCACTGTTTCCACTCGGCAATTTCAATGGTGCTCAGCATTGAACAACTTTTTCTCGTCACAAGAAACTTTTCTCAGCACAAGAAACTTTGCTCAACATAAAAAACTTTTCTCTTCATAAGCAACTTTGCTTGGCACAAGCCAAACTTGCTCGACACAGAATAGCCAGAAAAACTATCTTTGGAAGATAAACAACTAATTGCTTTGTCAGAGTGCCAACTAATCAAGTACCCTTTTAATTGCCTTAACTCAACCATTCACTTGGTCTTCTTGTTAAATCTTCATCATCATCAGTAGATATGGTACTCAAATAGATAACAATAGTCTCATTGGTTAAGGTTTGACATCAATGACAAAATAACAATTGCTTGCATTGTCACTTTCCAACATAAAGATGGTAAAAGATAATACTCAGTATAATCTATGTGAGATATTATGTGCTTAATTGATTGACAACATTTGAGCTATTAAGCATGACAAGAGAAAGATATTCAGGTTTGGATCATTGATCGTCTATCTCTACTTCTACATAGTAAGTAAAGTTGCCAATCTTTACCTAGACAAAAGTAAACCTACTATGTCTCAGATGTCACTCAAGGCTACATCAAAGAGTAGTGTGAAGGATTCTATGGATATGGATATCAAAACTTTCTGGATCAATATGTAGAAGAGGTTCAGGATACCTGAGAAGATACTTGATAAATACAAAGACACCATATGCTTCATGGTGGAGACTAATTGTACTTGCTTGGAAGTAGTTGAGCCTAGAACAAAATGGATTCACCCTCTCAGATATGAATTTGAAGAACATGTTTTGGAAGGTTATGCACAAGTCCTCTTATCTATGCCCAAGGATACCAATGAACCTAGATGGGGTACTTACAAAGAAAGAACAAATCAAGTTGATTCTATCTTGTACAGTGCAGAAAAAAAAAGGAAGGCATCAAGGATTACTTTAAATATCCTAAAATTTTATGGTGTTACAGAAGAAGACCTAGACAGAGCTAGGGAAGCTAAGATAGCTAAAGAAGTTGAGAAAAATCCTACAGAAGTGAAAATGGAAAAGTATGATGCCTAATAAGAAGAAGAAGAAATTTGATGAAGGTACATCTAGAATCCTCTCCACCTTCTGTACCCAGCAAGTTAACTAGAAGAAAGAAGCAAGTTCCTACAAGTCATCCATCCTCAAGGACCATAAGGAGCAAGGTAAAGAACACTCAAGCCCCTCCTGAGGTAGGATTCAGGCCTAGTCTAACAGTCCTAAAGAACAAAATTTTTAATGAAGGAAGACTAGAATCTATCAAGAATGTCTATGAAAAATATCAAGAGATAGACAAATCTAAAATTCATTCAATGATTATATCTCATATGATCAAGTTCAAAAAGTCAGTATTGGAACTCAAGATAGTCATACCAGAAAAAGAATGGAACATACTAGACCTATTAAAGAGGCAAGCAATTGAAGAAGATATGAGGATAAGAGAAGAGACATTAGACAGTCTTCTCCCTGTTTTCTCACATGATGAGAAAGCTATACTGTTGGATTTAGTAAAACCTTATCTCAGAACCAAAACTAGAACACTTCATATCATGAATAAAGAATATGATCTGGTTGGAGAAGAGACTCAGAAATAATTTGAGTGGGTGTTTCTGGATAGACATATGTATCCATCAACAACACCTACAGCAAAGGCAACTCCAGTTCCTGCCAAATAGGTTACAGAACCAGTAATTCAAAATGCACCTAAGATAGGTCCATAGGTTTCAGTGCCCTCAATTTCAATAGCTTTTGATACATCCAAAGATTTAGGAGAAACTATTGTCATTGATGATATCAAGATATCCATGACCACTTCTGACAATGACATGGACAAAGTTGAAAAAGCATTTGTGAACATTCAAGAGATAGAGCAGGCATGCACTGATAACACATCCATACAGTAAGATGAAGTTCCCTCTAGAGATTCAAATAAAGGGGAATAAAATCAATATAATGAGCCACCAGTTATGGAGATTCCTCTGAAAAGTGAAAATATGGATGCTAGTCAAAATGTCATATTGAATCCATCCATCAAACCATCATTGTTGTCAAGCTTGACCCCTGAAGTAGTAATGTTAGATGCTTGGGAAGAAGAAGATTTGATTAAAATCAGTGTGTTGGCCATGGAGAAATCAAATGAGAAACAAGTCATGAGAAACCCTCTCTTTTTGGAAACAGTGAGCATTCTGGATGACCTAGTGCCAACACACAAGAAAATGGCTAAGATTCAGTCTGTTGATGATGTTGACAACATCTTAACAAGTTTCAAATCACATTTCACAAGTTTAGTAGAATCTGCTACTAAAATTGCAAAAGATAAGTACAAGAAGGGAAGATTAGATGAATTGACAAAGAATTTATCCCTAGATCTGAACTCACTAAAGATTGGTCAAACAATCTTGAAAGAACTTGTAGCTAAAGGAAGAAATGTAGTAGCAAACTATATGGACAGAGTGAAATTTACCTCAGAGCACATCAAAAAGATTGAGGAAGCTAACATCTTGGTTGATAGTGTTAGAAAATTAGTTGAAACATCCACACAAGACATGAACATCTGCAACAATATCTATCAAGGTCAGTTGGACAAGATTGAAAAGGCAAAGTTTGAGATCAACAAGATAAGAATCAGGCAGACTAGACTAAGAATTGCACTAGTGCCCTCTCTAGCAGTCTTGAATGAAAACAACAAACAGATAGATATAATTATTGCCACTTATGGTCAAGGTCCCAACATGGATTTGACAAAAATGGAAAAGGTTACATATGCTTTATATGCCCATCTTCAGACCATAGATGCATTGAAGGCATTCTAGCAGCAGGAAATCAAAAATCTACAGATTACTTATCTAGATGTTTATGCAAAGTAAGTACTCAGGGACTTACAAATTTTGGACACCTTTGTCATTAATATCAAAGGGCAAGTAATGTATTTAAGGAATATGTGTATATATGGGGAGTAGTGTATGTATATGTTAAAGGGTATAATGATATACAGTTTTTTGTGTTAGTCAATTTTGTGTAACTTGGCCACATTCCTTTGTTGCCATTAATGACAAAGGGGGAGATTGTTGGCAAGTTGACTCCCAAGAAGTATATGAATTTTTTTTTGTTGTCATTATGGCAACAAAGTCATATGAAAGTTTGATAGAAAACTATGAATTAGAAATTGACTAAGTATAGAAGACAAGACAGAATAGTGATTTGCAGTCGATCAGTGCACTAGCGCACGTGCATACGATCACATCAGGCTATGTACATTCAGAATTAAGTTCTATGGTATGTTTTTATGCTTTCCCTAGACACACATGGTCAGATATGTCAGTATGGATAAGTTATAGCAAGAAAAGTGATACCAGTAGTTTAAAAAATAGAGTATGAAGCCGACTTCAGTTTTTGGATCAGCGTATAATATTTTATTATGTAAAGGCCAAGCACTTATTATGGTATGTTTGTAATCATGTCTTAATTACAATTGTAAACATGCTTAAGCCAATTTGTTTGGAAGCATTGTGAATATTTTTTTTGGGCCGACTAAGGTCTTGTTTATGGTCGCATCTATTCAGGCATGAACATATATATATATATAACATGCAAAGTTGTATTAGAAAGTGTCGTCGAATATGCAGAGTAGAGATATAAAAGAATAGTATAAGATGTCAGAATGAGATAAAACTCTTTAAGAGTATAAGAGCATCAGTGCATAACTGGAACTAATCAGACAATTGTATCACATAAAGTAGTTCACTTTTGGATATACTTTATATCTATTATCAAGGAGGTTGTAGCCTTCATCCTACTGAGCAGTGAGCTTCTTGGACAGTAAGTCCTCACCCTTAATAGGGTTATTTGTAAAAGACTCCTAACAGTGTCAGACCTTTAACCAGGTCATTGTACTTTCTTTGTAAAGACTTCTCCTACCAGGGAAAAGGAACTTTAATAGGTTCATTATACTAGTGCAATATTTGTGGGTACTAATTCCCACCGGGGTTTTCCTCTGATCAAGGTTTCCCTATAATCATATCATGTGTTATGTGTTAAGCTTCAATTGATATATAATTGATTAATGTTTAAAGTTGCTGAAATAGAATAAATAGACAAACACTGATTCACCCCCCCCTCTTAGTGCTTATAACACATAGTATCTATAACAAGTATACAACATTTACAATCCATTACATATACTTCCAGATCTGCAATTCCTGCTCATAATTAATTTCACACGCTACATGTCTAAAGTTGGACAGGGTATAGGTCTTCTCCAGAATACATGCCATGTAACAGACGTCATCAGTATCCAATCAAAAATAGAACTCAACCCATTACTCTATCATATGTCGGCTTTCCATTAGTAATATCGCAAGTTCTAAAATATCTTCACCAGAAAGATATACCTAAAACACAGAAACCTTCTCTGTCTAGAATCACAGTTTCAGTCCACAAAACCAGTCTTCACTAAATAACCTATAACATCCACATTAGGTAACATAAATTCAAGTGACCTTAGGGATAAGGTCAGCACACATCCTTCTACATAAGTCCAACTTTGATCATTCCAAATCATCTGCATAGTGTCCATACACTCCATCCAGTTAAGTAGCTAGTCTATCTTCTTCATAGAAATATATGTTGACATCAGTGACAAAACATGAATATCAACAGCAAGATCAATAACCAAAACTTATATCATCCAACAATTTCCCCCTTTGGCATTGATGGAAACATATGGGAAAATTCATATGTATCAACCCAAAAGTACTCACTCTCAATACAATCTTCTCAATATCCTCAACACAAATCTCCCCAAAATAGTAGGGATTTTCACATAGATTTATTCCCCCTTTGGAAGCAATGGCAAAGGGTGCCATAATTCATCTTTAGTCTTCTATAAGATGTATCTTTTTCAAATCTTCATGTCCAATCAGCTAGGTGCAAGATCACCCAAATGTTCTCCATAGCATTCTCCTGCGATCAGTCCCCCTAAGGAGTAGATCCATACATCAAGTCGAGAGAATGATATAGCTCTAAGATCCACTGGACTGATGCACATGTGTATCATTTAGTTTTCATTAGGAGGGGCCATCACCCCAAGCATGCCTCTAAGATATTCAAAAGCATATTTTGGCAAAGGTTTAGTAAATATATCTGCTATTTGTTCCTTTGTGCTAATATACTTTAGTTTAATCTCTCTATCTGCTACCTTCTCCCTTAAGAAATTATACTTGATGGAAATATGTTTAGTCTTTGAATGCGTTACAGGATTATTTGACATATTCACTGTGCTCATGTTATCACAATAGATAATGACTGGTTCTTTGAAAATTATTCTGATGTCCTGCAGCATTTTTATCATTTGAACAACTTGCGTATAGTTTATTACAGCAGAAACATACTCTGACTCAGTAGTAGATTGAGCAATAGAGTTTTGCTTCTTGCTCAACCAAGAAACCAGCCTCTTTCCAAGGAAAGATGCACCACCACTTGTGCTCTTCCTGTTATCCACATTACCTATCCAATCAGTATCACTAAAAGCCTACAATGTAAAATCATCAGATTTTTCATACCATAATCCATATTCTACTGTTCCTTTAAAATATTTGAAAATTCTTTTTACAACTACAAAATGTGTCTCTTTAGGATCTTCCTGATATCTAGCCACAATTCCAACTATATTGTTAATATCTAGTCTAGTGTGTGTTAGATATTGTAGACCTCCAATCATTGATTTGTACTTAGTCTTCCCAACACTTTGAGTCTCATCACTTTTAGTCATTTTGTTCCCTGTCACCATGGGTATACCAACAGGTTTACAATCTTCCATTCCAAAAAATTTCAACATTTCCTTAAGATACTTGGTCTGAGATATAAATATGCCATTCCTACTCTGATTAATTTACAAACAAAGAAAAAATCTCATCTCACCAATCATTGACATTTCAAACTCATTCTCCATTTCCTTAGCAAACTTCTTACTCATTTTTTCATTTCCTCCATAAATGATATCATCAACAAAAACCTCTATAATTAAGATTCCATCTGAACATCAGTTGTTAAATACAATTTACTATCTGCATTACCTTTTCTAAAACCAAGATGAAGTAGATGTTTATCCAGTCTTGCATACCATGCCCTCGGTGCTTGTTTCAGTCCATGTAGTGCCTTCTTCAGTCTACAAACCATGTTTTCATCATCTATCAAAAGTAAATCATCAGGTTGCTCAATGTACACTTCTTCTTCTAGATCACCATTCAAGAATGCTGATTTCACATCCATCTGATACACTTTGAAGTCTTTATGTGCAGCATAAGCAAGGAATAGTCTCACAGCTTCCAATCTAGCAACAGGTGCAAATTTTTCTTCATAGTCTACGCCTTCTTGTTGAGAGTAGCCTTTACATACGAGTCTAGCCTTGTTTCTTACCACTGTGCCTTCCTCATCCATTATTTTTTCTGAAAACCCACTTAGTGCCAATCACATTTTTTTTCTTAGGTCTTGGAACCAATTCCCAAGTTTTGTTCTTCTTTATCTATTCTAGTTCTTATTCCATGGCTTTAGTCCAAGATTCATCTTTAAATGTTTCATCTATAGTCTTTGTTTCAACTTGAGAAATCAAATAGATCTCATCTCTAAATTTAGATCTAGTCATCATGCCTTTTCTTGCATCACCAATAATTTGGCCTTCAGGGTGGTTTTTATTTACATACCTTGGTGTCTTTAATGTCTCAGTATGATGTAAGTGTTCCAAAAGGCTTGCTTGCACAATCTCCTAAGAAGATCTTTTTTATCTTCTTCAAGGATCCTAATCTTCTCTAGGTCCTTATTAGGCTTAGATCATTAACTAAGTTCTAATTCTACTCTTCTCTAAGAGTCTCTACTTTTTTCTTCACCTTTGAAAGACTAACATCCTAGTAATTACTTCACTTCCTCACTTCTCCTACTTACACTTAGAAGTGCCTAAGTGCCAAGTTCCACTCTAACACTCATGAATCACTTATAGGGGTATCCATCACCATGTAGAGATTGCATTTTATCACAATTGAATCCATCTTTAGGGATCTCATACCCATTTTCAATCGAGTCCAAGTTCTTGTCACTAGGAGGCCTAATTAAGTTTACTTCCTTGTAGCCCTTGTCAATGTGTTTTTCTCAATTCTTTCAAAACTTTTCCAAAGAACTTGGAAATCTAAGACCATATCCAGATAACCTTTTCCATTTTATAAAGGATTTTTTTGTTTTTAGTTTCAGAAGTCCTCCGTACATAGGCTTCCTACAAACTAGGGTCAATAGGGCTAATAGGCCTAATATCTAGGACAGTCTGCAACACTATGCAAAACTTGTTTAAAAATTGGTCTCCATGATTGGTATGAATTCAACCAACTTAGTATGTTAAGGTAACACTAAAACCTAACTGGAAATGTACTTAGGTTGTACAGTATCTCACTACCCTGCATATGAATGCTCACTGTTTCACCTCCAAACCACTAACCAAACAGTGCATGCTCCCCTAGGGCTTGGATCTAAAAATAGAAAATTGACTTTCCCTAACTCCTAACTCTACACATATGTACACTACTGACTCCCCTAACATATTCATCTACCCTTAGGTGTTTCCCATGGTTATATTTCATGGGGGAGCCATGACTTTACTAACTAGTCAGGACAGGACCAGTGAGTCTCCTAAACACAAAACAAATTGAACTAGACCTTAAACTACCCCAGAACAACTAACTCACTGAATGAAAAATGTTACAAATTGCTTAAGAACATCAAACAATCATCAGCTTGAAGCTTTCAATCCATACAATGGCACTGTTTCAATGAAATGCTCAGGATTCTCAGAAAACTAGAATTGCGGAGCTCTATTCAAACTTTACACTTGTTACACTGACTGACTAACTAGATGATTTGAGTCTTTTCATCCATTAGATGCCTTCTTCCTTTATTCCAGGCCTTCTTGGTTGATTCCCCACTCCTAGTTTCAAGGAGAATCCAAGGTAACCGTGTTGCATGCAACATTTGCAATAATTACAAATGTTGTCATGACAACAATTTAGCAACTTTTGGCATCTTTTCCATTATGCCTTCTCCCTACATTTTAGGAACTCTAACCCCTCCATTTCAAGGATCCAAGATCATTTAAGGCCTCAAAGCATCTCTCTGTCCACATTTAAGAGTTTAGGACACATACATGACTCCAATCCCACATTTAGCAACTAAGCCTAATAAATTGAAAAACTACTAACAATGGCTATTATTGTGACCTTATTCCTAATTACTAACTCACTTATCCCACATTGCAATGACCTACTAAGTTCTAAACACAAACTAACCTATCTTGACTTGGCCAATGTCAAGTATAAGCCAAAATTAAAACAACTTGGAGGTTAGCCTAGGTGTGCTCCTACACCATCCTCCCCAAAACACAAAGTTCAATCCACACTTGGATTGAGGATGCTTGGATCAATCCCCATCATGTTGAAATCTAATTCTTTGACCCATACTACATCAACATTGGTTTAATCATGCTTTTTGATCAAGTGCTCCTTATACTCTTTGGTTCTATTCTTCTTGTATACTCTTGTATCCAGTATTTTGTCAGCTCCTGTGACTATTGTAGAGGGTAATTGTAGATCTTCCACATCTCTGATCACTTCTTGTAGACTCTGGTCCATGTCTTGTTGTGTTACCTTGTAATGGACTAAGTCTATAATGTTGAAAATAGGTGACGGTCCACTGCCTTCCAGGAGCTCAACTTTGAATACATTTTCACCATACTTGGCCAAGATAGGACATGGTCCTCATCTAAAACTTGTGAGGGAATCCCTTTTGAAGTTTTTATTTGTTAAGATACACCATGACCATGTCACCCACATTGAACTGAACTGTTCTTCTTCTTTCATCAATCTTTTCTTTATGTTTCAAGGTGTTCTCTATCAAGGTTTTTTGGACTGTATCATTTATTTCTTGCATTGCACAAGAAAAGTCATCTGCATATCCACTTTCCTTCACTCCAACCTTTAAGTCTCTCAACTCATATACACCTCTAGGGTGTAATCCATACACTATCTCAAAGGGGCTCTTCCCTGTTGATCTATTGATGGTGTCATTGTAGGCATACTCAACCTGTCTAATCAATTGATCCCATTGTTGTCCGTACTCCTTTATCAAGCACCTTAGTAGATTTCCAAGGATTATATTCACCACTTTGGTCTAACCATCAGTTTCGGGATGGTAGGCAGACCTAAAGGATAAATTAGTGCCTAATCTTTTCCAAAGAGTCTTCCAAAAATGACTCATAAATTTAGTGTCTCTATCAGACACAATGCTCTTAGGTAGCCCATGGATTCTTACTGTCTCTTTGAAGAAGAGAGAGGCTATTAGACTGGAATCATTAGTGGTCTTTCATGGCACAAAGTGAGCCATTTTACTAAACCTACCCACAACTACATAAACACTATCCATGCCTTGTCTTGTTTTGGGTAACCCAACTACAAAATCCATGCTCAAGCAATCCCAAGGCCTAGTAGGAATGGGTAGTTGTTGGTAAAGGCAAGCATTTGAAGAAGTTCCCTTGGCTCTCTGACATACAATGCAATTCTCCACATACCTCTTAACATCAAGGTTCATTCTCGGCCAATAGTAGAACCTTTGAATTAGTTTTTGTGTCTTAGTGATCCCAAAGTGACCACTCAATACACCATTGCACTTTTCTTGTATCATATTATCCCTAATAGAGCCTCTAGGGACACATAACTAATTTACCTTAAACAAAAGGTCACTTTGCAAAGTGTATTCAGCATACTTTCTATGAAACTGGTTCTTGTATTCAGCACATACCTTGTAAATTTTTGCAAAGTCCTCATCTTCAGCATATAGATCCTTGAAGTGATCTATTCCCATGCTCTTCAACTGAATCTCTTGGATGGTGAGAGCTCTTCTTGAAAATGCATCTACAACTTTATTAAGGACACCTTTCTTGTGTTTTATGTTAAAGGTGTAATCTTGTAGATATTCCACCCATTTCATGTGCTTGTAGCTCAACTTCTCTTGAGAATTCAGAAAACTTAAAGCTTGATTGTCTAAATAGAAAATGAACTCCTTGGGTAACAAATAGTGAAAAGCTTCTCAAAATTGTCCAAAACTTGTCTCCACTGATTGGTATGAACTCGACCAACTTAGTATTTCAAGGTAACACAAAACCCTAACTTATCATGTACTTAGACCGTACAGATCTATCTTCTCGTGCTCATGGAAACTCATTGTTTCTCCACCAAACCACTAATCGGACAGTGCATGCTTGCCTAGGGCTTGGTCTTAAAAATAGCTACTTGTCTTTCCCTAACTCTTGACTCTACAAATATGTACACTTCTAACTCCCCTATCATTTCCATCTATCCTCGGAAGTTTCCCATGGTTAGATTTCATGGGGGAGCCATATTTAGACTGACTGGTCAAGACAGGACCAGTGGACTACCTAAAACACAAAACAATTTAAAATAGACCTTAAAATACCTCAAAGAAACTTGGTCACTGAATGATAAATGTTCCAAACACTCCTAAGAACACAAAATGAACATTACTTTGAAGCTTTCAATCCATAATGTATGACTGTCACAAGGAAATGCTCGGGATTTCTGGAAATGCCAAATTACAGACTGTATTACTCTCCTCCAAATGTTACAATCAATGAACTTCATTCATGATTCAGGTCTCTCTTACACTAGATGCCTTCTTCCACCATTTTAGGGCCTTTTTGGTCAATTCCCCACTCCTATAATCAAGGAGAATCTGATGTAACCATCTTGCATGCAACTTTTGCAATTATTGCAAATATTGTCATGACAACAAAATAGAAACTTTTTGGCATATTTTCAATTATGCCTCCTCCCTACATTTTAGGACCTCTATCCTCTCTATCTCAAGGATCCAAGATCATTAAAGACCCTATGGCATCTCTATGTCCTCATTTATGAGATTAGGACACATTTAAGACTCCAATCCATCAACTAACAACTAAGCCTAAGAATTTGAAAACTACAAACAATGGCTAGTAATGTGACCTTAGTCCTAATTACTAACTCACTTAGCCTACATTGCAAAGACCTCCTACGGTAAAAATACAACTAACCTATCTTGACTTGGCTAATGTCAAGTACAAGCCAAAATGGACAAACATGGAGGCTAGCCTAGGTGCTCCTACACCATTCCCCCCCAAAAAAAAGATCAATCCACCCTTGGATTGATGATGCTTGGATCAATACCTAGCTTCTTGAACTCTGATTCTTTGACCCATACTGCATCTGCATTTGTTTGATCATGTCTCTTGATCAAGTGCTCTTTATACTCTTTTGTTCTAGTCTTCTTGTAGATTCTTGTATCCAATATGTTGTCAGCTCCTTTGACTATATCAGAATGTAATTGTAACTCCTCCACATCTCTGATGACTTCTTGCAGACTCTAATCCAAGTGTTTCTTTGGTCCTTTGTAGTGGACTAAGTCTGCAATGTTGAAGATAGGTGACAGTCCACTATCTTTTGAGAGTTCTACCTTGAAAGCATTATCATCTGCAACTTGTGAGGGAATCCCTTCTACAACCTTGATTTGTTGAGATGTATCAACACCATGTCACCCACATTAAAGTCAACTTTCCTCCTGCTTTCATCAACCTTTGCCTTATGTTTCAAGGTGTTCTCTGTCAAGGTTTTCCGAACTGTATCATGAATCTCTTGCATGGCTTGAGAAAAATCATCTGCATATCCACTTGCTTCCACTCCATCCTTCAAGTCTCTCAACTCATAGACTCCTCTAGGATGTAATCCATACACTACCTCAAAGGGGCTCTTCCATGTTGACCTATTGATGGTGTCATTGTAGGCATACTCAGCCTATCCAATCAATTGATCCCATTTCTGTCTGTACTCCTTTGTCAAGCATCTTAGTAGATTACCAAGGCTTCTATTCACCACTTTGGTCTATCCATCAGTTTGAGGATGGTAGGCAGATCCAAAGGATAAATTAGTGCCTAATCCTTGCCAAAGAGTTCCAAAAATGACTCATAAATTTGGTGTCTCTATCAAACACAATGCTCTGAGGTAACCCATGGATTCTTACTATCTCTTTGAAGAATAGAGATGCTATTTGGCTAGCATCATTAGTGGTCTTGCAAGGCACAAAGTGAGCCATTTTTCTAAACCTATCCACAACTACATACACACTATCCATACCTTGTCTTGTTTTGGGTAACCCAACTATAAAATCCATGCTTAAGCAATCCCATGGTCTAGTAGGAATAGGTAGGGGCTGAGAAAGGCCATCATTTGATGAAGTACCCTTGGCTCTTTGACACAAAATACGACTCTCTACATACCTCTTAACATCAATATTCATCCTCGGCCAATAGTAGAACCTTTGAACTAGTTCTTGTGTCTTTGTGATCCCAAAGTGACCACTCAATGCACCATTCTACTTCTCTTGAATCATGTTCTCCCTAATGGAACCTCTAGGGGCACATATATTATTGCCTTTAAACAAAAGGTTACTTTGTAAAGTATATTCAGCATACTCACTATGAAAATGGTTCTTGTATTCAGCACATACCTTGTAAATGTCTGCAAAGTCCTCATCTTATGCATATAGATCCTTGAAGTGATCTATTCCCATGCTCTTCAACTAAATTTCTTGAATGGTAAGAGCTCTTCTTGACAATGCATCAACAACTTTGTTGAGGACACCTTTCTTATGTTTGATGTTAAAGGTGTAAGCTTATAGGTATTCAACCCATTTCATGTGCTTGTGGCTCAACTTCTCTTGAGAATTCAGAAAACTTAAGACTTGCTTATCTGAATAAACAATGAACTCCTTGGGAAGCAAGTAGTGTCTCCACTTTCTCAAGGATTGAACCAATGCATACAACTCAAGGTCATAAGAAGAATACTTCTTCTTTTCTTCACTTAACTTCTCAGAGTGAAATGCTACTGGTCTACCCTCTTGGCTTAGGACAGCCCCAATAGCTATGTTTCTTGCATCACATTCAATTGTGAAAATCTTGGTAAGACTAACACTGGTTGGGTAGCAATCTTTTCCTTCAGCAACTCAAAGCTCTTTTTGGCTTGTTCATTCCACACGAACTTGTTCTTCATTCCTCCTTTGATTATATCCAACATTGGGGTACAAATAGCACTAAATTGCCGTATGAACTTCCTATAATACTGAGAAAGGCCATGAAAACTCCTTACCTCTGTTGCTATCCTTGGAGTGGGCCAATTCATAATGGCTTCTATCTTACTCTTGTCCATTTTCAGATTACCATGAGATAGAACAAACCCTAGGTACACTAGCTTCGTTTTGATGAACTCACATTTCTCCAAGTTAATCATTAACTTCTCTTCATGTAGCCTTTTAAGTATTAATTCCACATGCTTGAGGTGTTCCTCTCTTGTCTTACTAAAGATGGGTATATCATCCAAGTATACCACTACAAACTTGCCAATGTGGTCTTTAAGTACTTCATTAATGAACCTCATAAAATTTTATGGAGCATTTGATAAGCCAAATGGCATGACTAGCCATTCATACAACCATTAAGTGGTCTTGAAGGTTGTCTTCCACTCATTTCCTTCATTTACCCTTATTTGGTGATAGCCACTTTTTAAATCTATCTTGGTGAAGTACCTTGCACCTCCTAAACAATGCATCAAGTCTTCTATCCTAGGGATAGGAAACCTATATCTGATAGTGATCCTATTTATGGCTCTGGAGTTAGTACACAATCTCCAAGTACTCTTCCTTATAAGACCTTGTTCTAGTAACTCTTGAACTTGCCTAGCTATTTCCTGATTCTGTTGAGGTGTCATCTTGTAGGCTGCCTTATTGGGTAGGGTAGCTCTAGGAATAAGGTCAATCTTATGGATAATGGGTCTTATAGGGGGTAAGGTTGATGATTGTCCATCACATATAATGTCTTCATACTTCTGCAACATTTCTTGTATCTCTTGTGGAAGCTCTGTCCTCTTCTCTATTTTGTCTTCCTATTCCTTGGGCTCCAACACTAGAGCAAAACCAACTCCTTCTCCTTCTTCCATGGCCTCCAAGAACTTTTTCTCACTCACCATTAGTACATTTGGACCAGCTGTCTTCACCTCTACATCTTCTAACAATGACTGCATTTTGAAAGCCATATTATCCTTCTTGAAAGTATAGGAGTTATTCACTCCATCATGGATAGCTTAGTGGTCAAATTTCCATGGCCTGCCTAGGAGAAAGTGACATGCATCCATGGGAAGTACATCACATAGTACCTTGTCCTTATATCTTCCTATAGAGAACTCCACCCATGCTTGCTCAATCACTAAGACATGTTGTCCCTTATTGAGCCATGTTACCTTGTAGGGATGAGTATGAGGTATCCTTGTCATACCTAACTTGCTGACTACTTCCTCTGATACAATATTATCAGTAGACCCTGAGTCTAT
>MU224281.1:414709-429787 GCA_018584345.1 Thuja plicata
ATGCGATATGAAACACTTAAATAATAATAAAAATTTCCTTAAAGCTCAATGATGACTTATGTAGGCTTGCGGATTTCGCACTTGGTCAGTGCGAATCCCGCCACGGAGTAGCTAAGACTCCATTTCCTGCCATGGAGTAGCCAGAATGAAAAATCCCTCCGTGCCATAACTTTCTCATTTTGACTCCAAATCTCATGCGGTTTTCACCAACAGGATCGTAAAACATCAGAGAATGGATCCAAGCTTTCAAATAGTGAAAATCATCCACTTTTAGGGACTGCGGAAAATTTATTTAATACATACATATGCTGTAGTGTCACACTTGAAAGAGCAGAAAATGAACCCGAACATCACCTATTTCAAATGCATATGCATTGCAGCCTTTCACCTTTTTATTTCCTTTTCAACCCACTGTACTAACATTCTTTCATATCTTTTACAAGAAGCTTGATATATATATATTTTTATAACATGATTTCCATCAAAAAAGTTTTGAAAACAATGAAAAGAAAGAAACTCTCATCATCATATTAGCAGTAAACTTCTCAACCAAATAACACAACTTCCATGTTTCATAGCCCATTCTGCTCAGTTTGTCAATCACCATGCTTAGATCCAATGCCATTTGAAGGATATCAAAAATAATTCCTCACATCTACAATCACAGCTCTGTCACTGCATCATCTATATGAAGAATCTTCTCTGATTTCTTATGAATGCCTGAAAATTATGATTCCCAATCATTCTTCTGCTTGAAAAAGATCATCAATAAGAACACATTATCCTTGCCGAGTTGGGATCTATAACCTACCCAAAATAAAAAGACTTTTAGATAACCCGTCTGGCTTAAAGAAGGAAAGGCAGTGGCAGGGAAACCCGGCAAGAACTTCCTACCCAAGGAAGACCTAGACCTAGACTCAAACAAGACTAGACCTGACTATGACTTCAACATCCTCCACTTTGACAGCATGGGTACAGGATGAAAAGTGGGGCAACAATCCACTCCTTTCTCCCTTGCTTCTTCTTCTTTCTAATCTATCTTATCTTTCCTCTTCTCATCTTTGTCTTGGACTTCTCCCAAGGGTTGCTCCATTTGAGACAACCTTTCTCTTAACAACTTATTGTCTGCTTCTTGATCTTCTACCTTTTTGGCTAACTCAATGTTAGTCGCCATGGTTTTACCTTTCTCTGAAATTCTAGGTGTATTCTCTTTCACTGATTTAGTAGGTTGAAACATCCACCACAAGCTTGATCTTTAATCAAGCTCTGATACCAATATGATGTAAGTGTTCCAAAAGGCTTTCTTGCACAATCTCCTAAGAAGATCTGCTTTATCTTCTTCAAGGATCCTAATCTCCTCTAGGTCCTTATTAGGCTTATATCATAACTAATTCCTAATCCTACTCTTCTCTAAGAGTCTCTACTTTGTGCTTCACCTTTGAAAGTGTAACATCCTAGTAATTACTTCACTTCCTCACTTCTCCTACTTACACTTAGAAGTGCCTAAGTGCCAAGTTCCACTTTAACACTCATGAATCACTTGTAGGGGTGTCCATCACCATGTAGACATTGCATTTGATCATAATTGAATCCATCTTGAGGGATCTCATACCAATTTTCAATCGAGTCCAAGTTCTTGTCTCTAGGAGGCCTAATTAAGCTTACTTCCTTGTAGCCCTTGTCAGTGTGTTTTTCTCAGTTCTTTCAAAACATTTCCAAAGAACTTGGAAATCTAAGACCATATCTAGATACCCTTTTCCATTTTATAAATTATTTTGTTGATTTTAGTTTTAGAAGTCCTCTGTACATAAACTTCCTACAAACTAGGGTCAATATGTCTAATAGGCCTAATATCTAGGACAGTCTGCAACACTATGAAAAACTTGTTTAAACCTTGGTATCCATGATTGGTATGTACTCAACCAACTCAGTATGTTAAGGTAACACTAAACCCTAACTAGAAATGTACTTAGGCTATACAGTATCTCACTACCCTGCATGTGAATGCTCACTGTTTCACCTCCAAGCCACTAACCAGACAATGCATGCTCACCTAGGGCTTGGATTTAAAAATAAAAAATCAACTTTCCCTGACTCCTAAATCTACACATATGTACACTACTGACTCCCCTAACATATCCATCTACCCTTAGGTGTTTCCCATTGTTAGATTTCATGGGGGAGACATGACTTGACTGACTGGTCAGGACAGGACCAGTAAGTCTCCTAAACACAAAACAAATTGAACTAGACCTTAAACTACCCCAAAACAACTAACTCACTGAATGAACATTGTTACAAACTATCTTAACAACACCAAAAAATCATCAACTCAAAGCTTTCAATCCATACAATGGAACTATTTCAATGAAATGCTTAGGATTCTTAGAAAACCAGAATTGCAGAGCTCTATTCCAAATTTACACTTGTTACAATGACTAACTAACTAGATGATTCAAGTCTTTTCATCCATTAGATGCCTTCTTCCTTCATTCTAGGCCTTGTTGGTTGACTCGCCGCTCCTAGTTTCAAGGAGAATCCAAGGTATCTGTGTTGCATGCAATATTTGCAATAATTGAAAATGTTGTCATGACAACAATTTAGCAACTTTTGGCATCTTTTCCATTATTCCTTCTCCCTACATTTTAGGACCTATAACCTCTCCATTTTGAGGATCCAAGATCATTTAAGTCCTCACATCTCTATGTCCACATTTAAGAGTTTAGGACACTTTCATGACACCAATCCCACATTTAGCAACTAAGCCTAATAAATTGAAAAACTACTAACAATGGCTATTGTTGTGACCTTAGTCCTAATGACTAACTCACTTATCCCACATTTCAATGACCTACTAAGGTCTAAACACAAACTAACCTATCTTGACTTGGCCAATGTCAAGTACAAGCCAAAATAAAAACAACTTGGAGGTTAGCCTAGGTGTGCTCCTGTACCACAGTAACTTCGGTCTGTTCTTCTTCTTCAATCTCATTCTCTATCATCAAGGTTCCTTGAGGTTCAGTAGAAACTTCTCTTGATTCTATTATCTGACCACAATCATACATTCTTTCCTAAATTTGAAATTTTTCATCTATCCTAACATTGGTGCTTTCAATTAGTTTCCTTAGTCTCAGATTGAAATATTTATATGCTTTACTCTTAGTGGAATAACCAAGAAAGATTCCTTCATCACTTCTAGTATCAAACTTTCCTATCTCATCATCTCTTTTGATATAACATTTACTACCAAATATTCTGAAATATTTCACAGTAGGTGCATGATCAAACCATAATTCATTAGGAGTTTTATTTGTATGTTCTCTAATCTAAATTTTGTTTAATGTGTACACAACAGTGCCAACTGCTTCTCTCCAATGGACATGTGAATATTTCCTTCTAGCAACATATTCCTTGCAACATCTAATATGGTTCTATTTCTTCGCTCTGCTATCCCATTCTGCTATGGAGTTCTAGGAGTTGAAGTCTGTCTATGTATTCCATTTTCTTCACAATATGTATTAAATAGTTCTGATGTAAAATCTCCTCCTCTGTCCAATCTCAAACATTTCATCTTTAAACCAAATTCATTCTCAACTTTCACTTTTAATAACTTAAACTTGTCAAATGATTTAGATTTCTCTCTCAAATATGTAACCCACATCATTCTAGAAAAGTCATCAACAAAAAGTATAAAATACCTTTCACCATAGTATGATCTTGTTCTTATAGGACCACATAGATCTCTATGCACCAGATCCAACTTCCCTTTTGTTTAATAATCTTTTCTCTTGAAAGTGCTTCTAGTCAGTTTCCCCATAACACATTCTCTACACATAGTGTTGGATGGCTTTACAATTCTAGGTAGATCTCTTACTACTTTTGTCATACTTGCCTTCACAATGTTATCAAAATTAACATGACAACATCTTCTGTGCCATAACCAACTATCATCAACCTTTGCAACAAAACAAGAAGCTTCAGATGTGTTCAATTCAAATACATTACATATGGATTTAGTACTAGATTCTATCAAGTCTCCTATCTTACTCTTGATAGAACATTTTATGTTTATGAATTTTAGTTGATAACCCTTGTCTACTAGCTGTCCAACACTCAACAAATTGTAATTAAGTCCATCAACAAGTAATACATTGTCAGTGTTAGTCTTTCCATCCAAGAAAATAGATCCAATTCCAATAATAAGTTTAGGAGTATTATCACCAAATCTAACAACACCACCATCATGTCTTTTCAAACTCACAAACTTATTATTATCTCCAGTCATATGATGTGAACAACGACTATATATGACCCATTCGGACTTATTTTCAACTCAGGATACTAATGCTTTTTCTTCAAGCATAGGTTCATCATCATTAATAGAAATAAATCTGATTTCATCATAATCACCATCCTCATCATCAGATATACCTTCACTAGCATAATAAAATTCCTTAGCCTTTGAGAACTTAGACTTTAAAAACTTAGGTTTGTTATTTCAAATTCTTGTAGGACATCTAGATGCAAAGTTACCGATCTTGTTAAATGAAAAACATTTCAAAGGTAATTTTCCCTCAAACTTACCCTTACCTCTCTTTTCTCTTTTGGAAATCAGTGCAAAAATTTCATCTAGCTTTCTTTCTTCTTCCTGTATTTGTTCCCATTCATCAGCATAGGCTCCAAGTTCTTCTCTTAGATCATTACTGCTCGTGCTTGTATTTCTACGTAAGATTATTTTGCTTGTGTGCACAGTTACTTTGAATGCTGACTCAACCTTAGGTAGAGTGTATCCCAATTCTATGGCTTCAAATGTAGTTAGCTTGCTAATCAACATCTCTCTGGTGAATTTTGGTGTCAAAGGTATGATCTCCTCTATAGCCTAAACCTTGGTTCTATATGCAGGTGTCAAAGATCTGAGTATCTTTGCAATAACTTATTCCTCACTATAAATTCCTCCAAAGTTCCTAATACTAGTAACTACCTCAGTAATTCTCTATGCATATGCTCAGATGTTCTCATCTTCTCTCATCTTCAGTGATTACATCTTTTTCTTCTAGTTCTGTAACTTTGCTTTCTTTGTAAACTTGTCTCCAACATATAGTGCTTCCATTCTTGACCAGATGTCATGTGCAGAGTCCAAGTCCTTTACTTCAGTAAATTCTCCTTCTTGATAATGCGCTGATTAAAGTTCCCTTACAACCATATTGCATGAGAATAGCTTCTTTTGATCTTCACTAGATTTCTCTAATTCATCCTCAGTCACTATATTTTCCTTCTTCTTTGTTATCATCCAGTAATCAATTCCTAGACATAGCAAATGTGTTCTCATCTTGTTCTTCCAACTGTCAAAGTTTTCAGAGTCAAACTTTGGACTATCCTTTCTATAGTAAGTCATCTTCAAGATCACCTCAAGTTGTTAAAATTTCTCTCTGAGGACCAATAGCTCTGATACCAATTGTTAGGAATAATAGTCCATAAGACAACTAAGAGGGGGGGTGAATCAGTTGTAGTCTAGATTATTAAACTTTATACTTTATAAACCAAATTTGCAAATGTAAGTGATAACATAGTAATAGCCAACACCATAACACAATATTTTTTGTTGAGGAAACCCTGTTAAAGGTAAAACCTTTGATGGGAATTAACACCCACAAATAATGTACTGAGATTATAGTATCCATGTTAATAGATATTAGCCCTGTTAGGATCTTGTTACAACATTATAGTACAAATTCCCTATTAGGAGATAGACCTTGTTAGGAGTCAAAGAAAATAGTAGGCTCACTGCCAAGGCACATTTCCCAAAGAAGGTTAAAGCCACCCTCAAGGATTCACAATCCAAATAAATTGTATAAAGAAAATACACATTCCAGAAAACTATCTGATAGCAACTATCTTTGCTTGTTCAGTTCCAATGATGTATCAACTCTACTTTGTATCCAGCAGTCAAAAAGCTTTGCAGCTTCCACACTTCTCTTTCTTTTTCTCTATCACACTTCTTCACAAAAATTTATCATTCATATTGGTGCAGGAGCACACCTAGGCTAACCTCCATAGTTTTTTTGTTTTGGTTTGTACTTGACATTGGCCAAGTCAGGTTAGTGTGTTTATTTTAGACCTTAGAAGGCCATTGCATTGTGGACTAGGTGAGTTAGTCATTAGGACTAAGGTCACCAAAATAGTCATTGTTAGTAGCCTTTTAAATTTATTAGGCTTAGAATCTTAGTGGTGGATTTGAGGTATGAATGTGTCTTAAACACATAAATATTGTAATAGAGATGCTTGGAGGCCATTAATGAATTTTGTTCCTCAAAATACAGAGGTTCGAGGTCCTAGGAATTAGGAAGTTGGCATAATGGAAAAGATGCCAAAAGTTGTTGAAATGTTGTCATGACAACATTTGCAATAATCACAAATGTTGCATGCAACTCGGTTACTTAGGATCCCCCTAGAAGATAGGAGTGGGAGATCGACCAACAGGCCCTAGAAACATGGAATATGGCATCTAATGTATCGAGAGGCTCAAATCTAGAGAGGGATTTTTCATTGTAACATGTTTTGATTAGTGAATATAGCTCTACAACTCTGATTTTTTGAAGAACCCAAGGTTTTCAGTGTGACAGTGCTATCATATGGATTGAATGCTTTGACTTAGTGATTGGTTTACATTCATATGATATATCTAAGCCTTTTCCATTTAGTAAGCAAGTTTATTTGAGTTAGTTTAAGGTCTTAAATAAATTGTTTTCAGTTTAAAGAGTTCACTGGTCCTGTCCTGACCAGTTTGTCATTTCATGGCTCCCCCATGAAATCTAACCATGGAATCTTCCTAAGGCTAGGTGGATCTGTTAGGAGAGTCATTGATCTATATATATTTAGAGTTAGGATTCATGAAGAGTTAATTTTCTATTTTTAGTACCAAGCCCTAGGCGAGATAACAGTGCCCGGTTAGAGGTTTGGAGGTGAAGAATTGAGAATTTCATGTGGGGAAGGAAAGTGTAGTACTAGGTGTGATATGATCGAATCATGCCCTGTTAAGAGATTTGTGAACTCGCCAATCCATTTAGTCGATATTTGAGCAAGAAATCAGTGAGGTCCTACTAATTAGGTATTTTATTCCTATTAGTCCTAGATAATAGAAACCCTATGTACAGAGGACCTAGGAGACTAAAACTTTCAAAATCCTTTGTAAAATCAAAAAGGGTATTTGAATGTGGGATTAGTTTTTCAAGTTCTTTGGAAAGTTTTGGAAAGAATTGGGAAAAGGTCTCTAAAAAAGGCTACAAGGAATTAGGCCTAATTAGGCTTCTTAGGGTCTAAAACATGAAGTCGACTGAAAAGAACTAGAATACCTTTCTAAATGGAGTCAAATGAGAACATATGGAAGGTTTCCAACAAGTTTAGCATCCCTGCAATGAAATTGAATGCTAGTGTGGAGTTGGCACTTAGATCCTTCTGAGTGTAGGAGAAGAAGTGAAGAATCTACATGGTGTTAGTCTTTCAAGGTGAATCACAAAGGGTTGGGCCCTTGGAGAGGAGCTAAATAAGGCCTTAGTTAATCATCTAAGCCTTTGGGAGATCCTAGAGAAGATTAGGATCTTAATAGAGACAAGCTAGGTCTCTTGATAGATGTGAAAGAAAGCCTTGGAACACATACATCGTATTGGTATTAGAGCTTGATTAAGATTAGGCTTGTGGTGGATGTTTCAACCTACTAAATCAGTGGGAGAGAATACACCAGTGGGATCAGTGGAAGATAAAACCATGGTGACTAATGCTGAGTTAGCCAAAAAGGTGGAGGAATAAGAAGAGGATAACAGATTGCCAAGGGAAAGATTGTCTCAAATGGAGCAACTCTTCGGTGAAGTCCAAGACATAGCTGATAAAGTGAAGGATAAGATAAAATAGAAGGAAGAAGAAGAAACAAGGGAAAAAGGATTGGAATTGGAGGAGTAAGCTCCAACACTTGACCCTTTTATTGCTGAAGAACCCTTCTTGAAAGCACTAAAGGCCTTAAGTGGAAAAGATTTGGAGGGTGTACCACTCTTTAGTGGACAAATGGATTCAGATTCAGTTATGGATTGGATTGAAATTATAGAAAACCATTTCGAATGTGATGGTATAACAGAGGCCCAAAAAGTGAAGGTGGCCAAATCTAGGTTGAGAGGTTCAGCCCTCGCATGGTGGAAATTTGTTCAAGCTAAAAGAGAAAAAGAAGGAAGGAATCCTATAGTCACATGGAAAGGCATGGTGGCTAAGATAAAGAGGACTTACTTACCTGATTATTATGAGGTTCAGTTGCATAGAAGGAGGCATAATCTCAGAAAAAAAGACTTGGATTTCCAAGCCTACACCGAAGAATTCCAAAAGTTGTGTTTAAGATCACAAGTGGTTGAAGATGAAAGCATCAGACGAGCAAGGTATTTTAATGGACTCAAGTGGTCTATTCAAGAATAAATGAGCCTTGTGAAATTCAAAACCATCTGCCAATGTTTACAAATGGCCTTGAAAATAGAGGAGAAAGGAAAAATAAAAAAAGAACAAACCTCAAAGGACGAGGTAGAGGAAGAGATAGTAGAGGACAAAGAGATGGCTATGGTGGAAGGAGTTCCAAATAAAGTACTCAAGGAGAAGTCAAATACACTGGGAAACAAGAGGGAATCTCTAGTAGAGGTGGTAGAGGAAGGAACTCTAATTTTAGAGGAAGAAGTGGTGGACAAGGAAGAGGAAATTACTTTGCCAATATGAAATGTTATCATTGCAATCAAATGGGACACCCTGCCTATAGGTGTCCAGAGAAGGGTAGTACTTCCCAAGGAGGTAACAAGATGAAAAATCTAGTTCATGAGGAGACAAACCTAGTAGAGACACACTCTGAGGTACCATTAAGTTTAGAAGAAGGTTAGAACTTCATGATGAGGAGAACATTGATCAAGGAACTGGTTAAAGAAGAACCAAGCGAAAGAAGGTCCTTATTTAGAATCAAATGCAAGGTGATGGGAAAAATGTGTAGAGTCATTATTGACTTAGGGTCTATTGACAACATTGTGTCAGAGGAAGCAGTCAGCAAGCTAAGCATGACAAGGATACCCCACACCCATCCTTACAAGGTCACATGGCTCAATAAGGGACAACATGTCTTAGTAAATGAGCAGGCTTGGGTGGAGTTTTCTATAGAGAGATATAAAGACAAGGTTCTATGTGATGTGTTTCCCATGGATGCATGTCACTTGCTCCTACGTAGGCCATGGAAATTTGACCACCAAGATATCCATGATGGGGTGAAGAACTGCTATACCTTCAAGAAGGACAAAGTGACTTTCAAAATTTAGTCACTATTAGAGGATGGAGAGGTGAAGACAGCAGGTCCTAATGTTCTCATGGTTGGTGAAAAAGAGTTCTTAGAAGCCATGGAGGAAGGAGAAGGAGTTTTCTTTGTATTGGTGCTAAGGCTAAGAGAAGAAAATGGAGGCAAGGTAGACAAGAAACCAGAATTACCTAAGGAGATACAAAGCATGGTGCAGACTTATGAAGGTATAGTAAGTGATGGAAAACCATTAGAATTACCCCCTAAAAGAGCCATAAGTCATAGGATAGACCTTATACCAGGAGATACCCTACCCAATAAATCATCCTACAAGATGACCCCTCAACAAAATGAGGAGATTGCTAAACAAATAGAAGAACTCCTAAACCAAGGTCTTATTAAGAAGAGCATTAGCTCATGTGTCATATCCATTGTCCTAGCACCTAAGAAAGGAGGAACTTGGAGGATTTGCACTAATTCAAGGGCCATAAATAGGATATCCATTAGGTATAGGCTCCCTATCCCTAGGATTGAAGACCTAATGGATTGTCTAGGTGAAGCTAAGTACTTTAGCAAGATAGACTTGAAAAGTGGCTACCACCAAATAAGAATACATGAGGGAGATGAGTGGAAGACATCCTTGAAAACCAATGAAGGTTTGTATGAATGGCTTGTCATGCCATTTGGGCTACCTAATGCCCCCTCCACATTCATGAGGCTCATGAATGAAGTCCTCAAAGACTACATTGGAAAATTTGTAGTAGTATATCTTGATGATACATAGATTTATAGTAAGACAAGAGGTAAACATCTTCAACACCTTGAGACTGTCTACAAGATGATGCATGAGGAGAAGCTGATGATCAACTTGGAGAAGTGTGAGTTCATCAAAATAGAGCTAGTGTACCTTGGGTTTTTCCTCTCTCATGGCAATTTGAAAATGGATAAGAGAAAAGTAGAAGCTATTATAAATTGGCCTACTCCAAGGACAGAAATGGAGGTAAGAAGTATTCATGGCCTTGCTCAATATTATAGGAAGTTTATAAGGCAGTTTAGTGCTATTTGTGCTCCTATGTTGGAAACAATTAAAGGAGGGATGAACCCCAAGTTTTTATGGAATGAGAAATCGACCAAGAGTTTTGATTTGTTAAAAGAAAATATTGCTACCCAACCTATTTTAGTCTTGCCAAGCTTTGAGAAGCTTTTCACTATTGAGTGTGATGCAAGCAATGTGGCTATTGGAGCTGTCCTAATCCAAGAGGGTAGACTAGTGGCATTTCATTTAGAGAAGTTGAGTGAAGCTAAGAAGAAGTATTATTATTATGACCTTGAAATGTATGCATTAGTTTAGGTTTTAAGGAAATGGAGGCACTATTTTCTCCCCAAGGAGTTCATAGTCTATCAAGCTTTAAGTCTCTTAAACTCTCAAGAGAAGTTGAGTCATAAGAACATGAAGTGGGTTGAATACCTACAAGCATACACATTTAACATCAAGCACAAGAAAGGAGTACTCAACAAGGTGGCAGATGCCTTGAGTAGAAGAGCTCTTACCATCCAAGATATTCAATTGAAGAGCATGTGAATAGATCACTTCAAGGATCTATATGCTGATGATGAAGACTTTGCAGACATTTACAAGGTATGTGCTGAATACAAGAATCATTTTCATATCAAATATGATGAATGCACTTTGAAAATTAATCTCTTTTTCAAGGCAAATTAGTTATGTGTCCTTAGAGGGTATATTAGAGAGAATTCGATTCAGGAGAAGCACAATGGTGCATTGAGTGGTCACTTTGGGATCACAAAGACACAAGAACTTGTTCAAAGGTTCTATTATTGGCCAAGAATGAACCTTGATGTTAGGAGGTATGTGTAAAGTTTCATTTTATGTCAAAAGGCCAAAGGTACTTCTTCAAATGTAGGCCTATATCAACCACTACCTATTCCCACTAGGCCATGGGAATGCTTGAGCATAAATTTTGTAGTTGGGTTACCCAAGACAAGACAAGGCATGGATAGTGTTTATTTAGTTGTAGACAAATTTAGTAAGATGTCTCACTTTGTGCCATGCAAAAAAACTAATGATGCCAGCCAAATAGCCTCTCTCTTCTTCAAAGAGATAGTAAGAATCCATGGGTTACCTATGAGCATTATGTCAGATAGAGACACCAAATTTATGAGTCTTTTTTGGAAGACTCTTTGGAAAAGGTTGGGCACTAATTTATCCTTTGGGTCTGCATACCATCCCCAAACTGATGGTCAGACCAAAGTGGTAAATAGAAGCCTTGGAAATATATTAAGATGCTTGACCAAGGAATATGGTCAATAGTGGGATCAATTGATTGGGCAAGCTGAGTATGCTTATAATGACACTATAAACAAGTCAACAGGGAAGAGTCCCTTTGAGATAGTATATGGTCTACATCCTAGAGGAGTCTATGAGCTAAGAGACCTAAAGGATGGAGTGAAGGAAAGTGGATATGATGATGATTTTTCTTATCCAATGTAGGAGATACATGATACAATCAGGAAGACTTTGACAGGGAGCACCATGAAGCATATGAATAAGGTTGATGAGAGTAGAAGAGAACTTCAGTTCAATGTGGGAGACTTAGTTATGGTGCATCTAAATAAGTATAGACTTCAAAAAGGATTCCCACACAAGTTTCAAATGAGGAGGATAGGCCCCTGTCCTATCTTGGAAAAGTATGGGAACAATGCCTATAGAGTGGAACTGCCGAAGGATAGTGGATTGTCCCCTATTTTCAATGTTGCAAACCTGGTTTCTTATAAAGGAACACCACCTGATATGGATCATAGCCTCAAAGAAGTCATCCAAGATGTAGAAGAACTCAAACTACCTTCTACAACAATCAAGACATTTGACTGTGTACTAAATACCCGAGTCTACAAGAAGACTAGAACCAAGGAATACAAGGAACATCTGATCAAGTGGCATGGTCAAAATGATGTTGATGCAGTGTGGATCAAAGAAGCTGACTTCAAGAATATGGGAGTTGATCCTACCTTACTCAATCCAAGGGTGGATTGAACTTTTTGTCTATGGGAGGATGGTGCAGGAGCACACCTAGGCTAACCTCCATAGTTTTTTTTGTTTTGGTTTGTACTTGACATTAGACAAGTTAGGGTAGTGTTTTTATTTTAGACCTTAGAAGGCCATTGAATTGTGGACTAGGTGAGTTAGTCATTAGGACTAAGGTCACCAAAATAGTCATTGATAGTAGCTTTTTAAATTTCTTAGGCTTAGAAGCTTAGTGGTGGATTTGAGCTATGAATGTGTCTTAAACACATAAATTTTGTAATATAGATGCTTAGAGGCCATTAATGAAGTTGGTTCCTTGAAATACAGAGGTTAGAGGTCCTAGAAATTATGAAGTTGGCATAATGACAAAGATGCCAAAATTTGTTGCAATGTTGTCATGACAACATTCACAATAATTGCAAATGTTGCATGCAACTCGGTTACTTAGGATCCCCCTAGAAGATCGGAGTGGGAGATCGACCAATAGGCCCTAGAAACATGGAATATGGCATCTAATGTATGGAGAGGCTTGAATCTAGAGAGGGATTTTTCATTGTAACAAGTTTTGATTAGTGAATATAGCTCTACAACTCTGATTTTCTGAAGAACCCAAGATTTTTAGTGTGACAGTGCTATCATATGGATTGAATGCTTTGACCTAGTGATTGGATTGTGTTCATAAGATAGATACAAGCCTTTTCCATTTATTAAGAAAGTTTATTTGAGTTAGTTTAAGGTCTTAAATAAAAAAAATTTAGTTTACAAAGTTCACTGGTCCTGTCCTCACCAATTTTTCATTTCATGGCTCCCCCATGAAATCTAACCATGGGATCTTCCTAAGGCTAGGTGGATCTATTAGGGGAGTCATTGGTCTATATATATTTAGAGTTGGGAGTCATGAAGATTTGATTTGCTATTTTTAGTACCAAGCCCTAGGCGAGCTGACAGTGCCCAGTTAGAGGTTTGGAGGTGAAGAATTGACAATTTCAGTGGGGAAGGAAAGTACAATATGGGGAAAGTGAAGTAATAGGTGTTATATGATAAAATAATTCCTTGTTGAGAGATTTGTGAACTCACCAATCCATTTTGTTGAGCTTTGAGAAAGAAATCAGTGAGGTCCTACTAATTAGGTCTTTTAGCCCTATTAGTCTTAGATAATAGGAACCCTGTGTACGGAGGACCTAGGAGACTAAAACTTTAAAAATCCTTCGTAAAATAAAAAATGGTATCTGAATGTGGGATTAGTTTTTCAAGTTCTTTGGAAAGTTTTGGAAAGAATTGGGAAAAGGTCTCTGAAAAAGGCTACAAGGAATTAGGCCTAATTAGGCTTCTTAGGGTCTAAAACTTGAACTTGAGTGAAAAGGGCTAGAAGACCTTTCTAAATGGAGTCAAATGGGAACATATGGAAGGTTTCCAACATGTTTATCATCCTTGAAATGAAATTGAAAGCTAGTGTGGAGTTGGCACTTAGATCCTTCTAAGTGTAGGAGAAGAAATGAAGAATCTACATGGTGTTAGTCTTTCAAGGTGAAGCACAAAGGGTTGGGCTCTTTGAGAGGAGCTAAATAAGGCCTTAGTTAATCATCTAAGCCTTTAAGAGATCCTAGAGAAGATTAGGATCTTAATAGAGACAAGATAGATCTCTTGATACATGTGCAAGCAAGCCTTGGAACACATACATCACATATATACCCTCTTACAATAATTCATTAGGTTGGCCAATTAAGCTTTCCTAATACATAAATAACTAGGTCGGCCAATTAAGGATTTCCATTATGAAAATAATTACATAGCCCCTTGCTAAGATACACATGGTATCTATAACAAGTATAAAACATTTACAATCCATTACATATACTTCCAGATCCGCAGTTCATGCTCACAATTAATTTCACAAGCTACATGTCTGAAGTCAGCCAAGGAATATGTTTTCTCCAGAATACATGCCACAACTGACATCATCAGTATCCAATCAACAATCAAACTCAACCCATTACTCTATTATATGTCAGTTGTCCATTAGTAAGCTCGCAAGTTCTAAAATATCTTCGCCAAAAATATATACCCGAAACACAGAGACCTACTCTGTCCAAAATCACAGTTTCAATCTAGAAAACCAGTCTTCACTAAATCAACTATAACATCCACAATAGGTAAAATAAAGTCAAGTGACCTTAGCGATATGGTCAACACACATCCTTCTACATAATTCCAACTTTGATCATTCTGAATCATCTGTATAGTGTCCTGTCCGTACACTCCATCCAATTAAGTTGTCAGTCTGTCTTCTTCATAGAAATATATGTTGACATCAGTGACAAAACATGAATGTCAACAGCATGATCAGTAACCAAAACTGATATCATCCAAATATATATATATATATATATATATATATATATATATATATATATATATATACATATACATATATGTATATATATATGTACATATACATATATGTATATATACATATATGTATATGTACATATATGTATATGTACATATATATATGTATATATATATACGTACATATATATATATATATCTATATATATGTATATATATGTATATATGGGTAAAATCATAATAGTGTGTCCCACTTTTTAGGAAGAAAGGATTTCAAACTTTCAAAAAAAAAAAAAATTTGGTGGCTTCGCTTGAAGTGGTTAATAGGCTTTGCACGAAGTACCTTGCGTGGGGTACTACGCGCGAAGCCCCACTT
>MU224281.1:436515-449554 GCA_018584345.1 Thuja plicata
ATCAAGCAACTGTCCAACACTTAGTAAGTTATGATGCAAACCATCAACATATAGAACATCATCTATTTTGTTCTTTCCATCTAAGGTGATAGAACCTCTACCTATGATAGGTTTGGGAGTGTTATCTTCAATTATAACCATGCCACCTTTGTACTTGTCCAAATGTACAAATCTATCTTTGTCTCCTATTATGTGGTGTGAACATCCGCTATCAATGATCCAGTCAGTTCTGATGTCAGCTTTAGAAACTAATGCTAACTCTTGTTCTTTTACTTCATCTTCTTTGTCCATTTCTTCAAGCATCTTCTCAATGTCTTTAATGGAAATGAATCCAATTTCATCTTCTCCTGAGTCATCATCAACTACACCATCCTCAACATGATAACATTCTTTAGTGTACTTAGGTTTGTAATCTAATTTGAACTTCTTGACTCTTGTAGGGAACTTGGATGCAAAGTGACCAACTTTGTTGCATGAAAATAATTTGAATGGTAGTTTTCCTTCATATTTCCCTTTACCTTTCCTTTCCTTCTTGGTAATCATAGCAATGATTTATTCTATTTCTGTATCCACTTCTTCATTATTACTAGAGCTGCTTATAGATTTCTTTTTGTAGATTGTGGCTTTGAAGGCTGTCTCACTTTTAGGTTTTGTCTTCAATCTAGATATCTCAAATGCAGATATTTCGCTGATCAAAGTCTCCCTTTTGAAGTCTTTTTAAAATTTCATAGTCTCATCTAAGATATTTATCTTGCTCTCATAATATGTTGTTGATGCGATCATTAATTTATCCATTGTACATCTTCCTCTGATATTTCTCCACCATTGTTTCTTATACCTGATACTACTTCATTAATCCTCTGATGGTAAGCTCTGATGTTTTCTTTAGGTAACATCTCTAAACTATTGTATTTTTTCTTCTATGTCTTTCTCTATGCATTCTTTTCTTGGATGTCTCCTTCAAACATATCTTCTAAGTATTTCCAAATAGAGTATGCTTTATCTGTCTTCTTAATTTCAGAGAATTCACTGTTGGATAGGGCGCTAATTAGGGTTTTTTGGCAATTGCATTATTAGTGAATAATTCCTTTTGTTTCATAGTAGAGTCATCTACTGCAAGATCTTTCAAGGTGGGAACTTCAATTTATTGAATGGAAATCTCATATATCTCAAATCCAATGCACTGAAGATGTGTTATCATTTTGTTCTTCCAGTCAAGATAGTTTTCTCCATCGAACTTAGGACTCTCTTTCCTGAAGTATGCCATCTGATCTACCTTAAGCTGTTAGGCTTTCTCTTCAAGGCACTTGGCTCTGATACCAATTGTTGGAATAGTACCAAGGATAACTGAGAGGGGGGGGTGAATCAGTTATCAATCAATTTAATTCTTTTCTCTTTCTTAAATGTAATTTGATATAAAGTAAATGTACATTCAGATAACACAATAGAGTACTCAACAATTTTGGTTACGGGGAAACACAATAGGTAAAAACCCCGGTGGGAATTAGAACCCACAAATAACTACACTAGTTTATAATGATCCATGTTAGAAGATCTTACAACCTTGTTAGGAGTTGATCTTTACAATGCAAGAAGTACAGAGACCTGGTTAAAGGTCAGACCCTGTTAGGAGTCTTTTACAGATAACCCTGTTAAGGGTGAGGACTCACTTTACAATAGCTCACTGCTAAGATCATGAAGGATACAACCTTCAGAATAATAGATATACACTATATTTGGTAAATGAACTATTTGAGTAGACTTGCTATCTTGATCAGTTCCAATGAATTGCATTCAACTTTTGTTTCTTCACATAGATCTTCAACTTATTCTTTCTAACTTTCTACTTTTCTCTGTCTTTTCTTTTTCACTTCATTTTCCACACTTAACAAACATATATGAACTGCTATATGTATCTTCACCAAGGATAAGGTCACAACCGTATCTAGAAAAACTTCATCAACTTTCTTGTTGGCTCAACCAAGCACGCAATCAAAGTTAGGACCGCGCAACTCAAACTGAATAGAGGCGATGCTTCACAAAGTTGGCTTCATGAAATTAACTCTAACATAAAGATTATATTGAAACACATTTAGTTCCTTTGGATAATTATCTTTTACTCATAACTAAACATGAATACAAACACGCATATATTGAAGATAGACAAAACTCAAGAGACATTGTATTTACATCGGCTCTTAACAGATAAAATCCAGAAATTGTAATTGCATATCTGACTTGGCGTGAATGCACATAGCCTCTAGAACATGTATACACTATGGAAATAAACACACATAGCTCCAAAAAATCTGTACTAATAATTTCATATATGATACCTGCTGTTTATTATATGTTGTCATCAATGGCAAACATACAATCAATTATTTGCACAGAAGCAAATCTCCAACAACTAGTACATCCAAGGACCCTTTAGACCAATTAATACCACGTAGTACATCCAAGGATCCTTTAAACCTAATAATACACCTTAGTACATCCAAGGACCCTTAAGATAGGTAATAGGACCCTTAAGACCTAACAGGACCCCTTAAGAACTATAATTTTATATATTCATCTATATTTGTTTCCATTTTACATGCAATTATAACATGTAATCAAGTACTTAATTGTTAACTCTTAGCTTCCATGTACATGTTACATCTAGATGGCCACTCAAGATGTACCTGCCCATGATGTACCATCTCAGGATGCACATCGCACTCCTGATCTGGCGAGTATTTTTTAGAGAACTCAAATAGAGATGGATAAACTTAGAGATAACATCTGCACATATGAGGAGTTTGGAGGACATGACTGCTAGATTGAGATCCCATTCTTCTTTCATGCCACAATTTGTAGATACTATGTTTTGAGAGTTGAGAGCTGAGGTATCAGGTGATGTTTCCTTGGAGATGATCCAGAACCATGTCGCCAAGGAAATAATAAAATGAGAGGTCTTCCCATTTTATGATGGGAAGGATAAGGTGAGGGCTTATAAGGTTACATGGTGTAGAATTCCTCAGATCACATGGATGATATACCCTCATTTTCTTGCAGCACATGGTCATTATCCTAATAATGACCAGATTCTATTATATTTTGCACAACAGTTGTACGTTGAGTTCCATTTGGGACTTAGGGTCAACTATTTAGATCTACCTAGATATTATGCTCAGGGGCACGGTAGAGTTGCCAACCGTGATCAGTATTGTAGTGTTGATCGAGTTGTACATACTCATATGATGACATGTAACTGATTGAATGTTTGAAGATGTTAATTTGATGATCATGCAAGGCATTAAATCAATTAATGTTTTGTATTTTCATTGATGTCAACTTGATATAATTTGTATGGTTGTGTAAATACTACCAAAGACTTCAAAGAACCGATGAATCAAGGCTATGCTATTAGTAATGCATACAAGTCAAGTATTCACTAAGTGACTGCATACACCAATGGAGTGCACATCGAAGGTCAGAGTAAAAAATCAGAGTCACAGTGTTACCCGATGAGCTAATGCATAGTATTACTGATTAGCAACATTACAGTGTTGTTTGACGAGCAAAACATAGAGTAACCCGATGGAAACAATTTCAGTGTTGCCCGATAGAAAAGACAAGGAAAGAGATCCTGATGACAACTGAAGTCACACTAACAAGAGAGTCAATAAGCACCGATGACTAAGTGAAGTGTTGACTGACATAACAAAGAGTTCTAAAAATGAAAAAATGCTTAGCTGTCAAGAAGCTAAAGATAGAATTAACAGATACTTATCATTGTTTTAATCATCTAGATAAAGTTGAAGATAAGTAATTGATTTAAAGCTGATTTTTCTAGTTGGCAAGAACATCTCTTTGAAATAAATCATGAGTTTGCTTTAAATCTATTGGAAAGAATTGTGGAACACACTAAGAATAAAGAAATCCAAGAAAAGGGGAAATCATGTCTATCTAGAGACAAACCCAATTCATTAGGAATTATGGGGTGAACAAGAAAATAGAGGAAAGATGCTAAAGATAATCTGAAGGAGAAGAAAGTCTTCTTTCAGTCTTGATCAATAAGCTGAGGAAAGAGCTAGATTCTGCAAACATCAAAAAATAGTGAGACAACATCATAGAGCGAAACAGTGTGGAGCAAAGGTATAATATTGATTATATTGATCAAAGAGGTAATGGACTTACAATAGATCTAAAAATCTACAATTGAGTTGTATGTATGAAAAGATCATTAGTTTTTTAGTTTAACCATTGAAGCATCAAGTCTCTTAACCGAGTAGGACTTAAAAGTATTTTACAATTGAGATACATCCCAAGGAGTACCAAAAGGTTTGATCATAAAAGTAGCATTAGATATGCCCGATACATATTGACAGGCCAAGTGAGTGTTTGATCAAGGATGGTAGCATTAGATGCCAGATACTAGGTGACAAACTATTTTTAAATCCTCTATCAAGGTCACACCTAACAGTGTGTTTGTAACCTTTAATAGGGTTGGCTCTTAACAGGGCTCACTTCAGAAGAGTGAAAATTTGGGATACCGGTCCCAGTGGCTTTTCCCCCTTAATAGGGTTTCCACGTTAAAAATCCATGTGTTATGTGTTTATGTTTCATTACTTTACTATTTTACATTTCACATATGCAATTCTGGATTGATCGGTATACTCTGCATATCTACTGTGTTTCGTTAAATAGTTAACTACTTATCGGTAATCATATAGAAGAGAGATTAACAAAGCAATCTGACAAGTAGAAAATTGATAAAAGTATTTCAAGGCATTCATCTTGTAGGATAGAAGATAACTTGAGACACAATTTGTGGTTATAATTTTTAAAGTTTGATTTATGGATTAATTTTTGAAGCCACTAATTCACCCCCCCACCTCTCAGTTATTACTAACAATTGGTATCAGAGCTTGTGTGCTTAGAAGGAAGGTTTCAAGACCTAAGCTAAAGATCAAAAGATGAACAGACGAGATGTGCCCAATTTGAACAAAGATAATTTTTCTTCATGGTAGAGAAGAATAAGACTCCACTTATTAGGTATTGGTAATGATGTTACTCAATAATTAGATGTTGAATATGTATTACCCATAGGTGCACCAATAGTTGAACAATTGAGAGAGAAGAATGAGCACAATTGTATGATGATAGAGCTTGCTTCCTCACTCTCTGATGCTGAATTTGAAGATGTCAAAACCTGCAAAATTGGAAAGCAGATGTGGGACAAATTGATTCTTGTACATGGTGGTGACAAAAATGTTTTGAGAGCCAAGGCAGAAAACCTTAGAGGAAAGTTTGATGATCTCAAAAGAAAAGAAGGTGAAAACATCACACAGTACAAAACAAGAATCAAAGAGGTAGTCAATGCTATCTAAGGAGTTGGAGGTGTACTAGAAGAAGATATAGTGGTAAGTAAAATTCTAAGAACCCTACTGCCTACTTATGCTATTAGAGTATCTTTCATTCAAGAAATGAGAGCAGTAGAAAATAGCAATGTTACTCTAGACAGTTTGATTGGAAGACTGATTTCATTTGAGATGAACAATTTTCATAATAGTGTCTTACCAAACATAGAGTATGCATTCAAAACTTCTATGAGAATAAGTAAATCAAGTCATAAAAAAACTATGAGAAAATATATTGATAGTGAAAGTGAAGAGGATGATCTTGATGAAATTGAAGCACTTATGGCTAGAAGAATGCAGAGAGGCAAAGGTAAATACAAAGGTAAATTACCACTTGAGTGTTTTAATTGTAAAGAGATTGGACACTTTGCTGCAAGATGTCCTAACAGAAGAAAAGATGATAGAAGTAATGACAGATCATTTGAAAATAATTCTGAGAGAGGTGATTACAGAAGCTATCAACAATTAGAAAGAAGAGATTCTCAAGACTACAAGGACAAAGGAAAGAAGGCCAATTACCTAGAAAAATGAAAAGATGATGATACTGACACTAAATCTGATGAAGACATCGAGATGGTATTTGTGGCAGTAAAAGATGATTCAGATGACGATGAAGAAAGGTATGTAAAAACCGCACTCATATCTAAAGTTAGTAAAAATGATGTCTAGATCATAGATAGTGGCTGCACTCACCATATGACCATTGATAAGAAAAAGTTAGAGACTTTTGAATACTATAAAGGTGGTTCAATAAGAATGGGTAATGATACACCTTGTCCAGTTGAAGGTAGAGGAACCATAATGTTGAATAACCAGATAAAATGTGAAAATTCTTATTGGGTAAATGGATAAAATTATAATCTATTGAGTATTTCTTAGTTGAATAATTTAGGTCACAGAGTAGCATTTGAAAATAAGAAGGAAAAGATCTTCAATAAATCAGGAAATCTGATTGGTACTAGTGAGCAAACAAAAGGTAACTTATTCTATCTGAATGATACTGACACCACTTGTTTGATTGCTACAAACGAAGACATATGGTTGTGGCACAAAAGATTATGTCATGTGAACTTTGACAACATGATAAAGATAAGAAAAAAGAGAAATGTCAGAGGCTTACCGACGATGACCAAGCCTGACAACATAATGTGTAAGAATTGTCAAAAAGGTAAGATGACAAAGTCTAGTTTCAAAAGAAAAACTCATACATCTGATGCCATTCTATAATTAGTCCATACTGATTTATGTGGACCTATGAGGACAAAGATTTATTATGGAGATAGATATTTTATTCTCTTTGTTGATGATTACTCTAGAATGATGATAGTCATGTTTCTAAAATATAAATTAGAAGCATTTAAGATGTTTAAATGGTATAAGGCAATGGTTGAGAAACAAAGTGGTAAAAAATTGAAATGCTTAAGATTAGATAGAGGAGGGGAATTTATTTCAGATGAATTCACTAACTTTTGTAATAAGCATGGAATTAGAAGCTAGGTCTCTGCACCAAGAACACCACAGCAAAATGGAATTACTGAAAGAAGGAACAGATCCATAGTTGATTGTGCAAGGACACTAATGATAGAGAAAGGCATCAGCCAAATCTTCTGGAGAGAAGTTGTCAGGACTGCTATTTACACATTGAACAGAGTACAATTGAAGAAAGACACCAAAAAGACACCTTATGATCTTTGGTATGGATTTACACCCAATGTAAGTTATTTCAAAAATTTTGACAGTCAATTTTATATCTTAAAAGATTATAGAAATGGAAAACTTGACTCCAAGAGTGATGAGGGAATCTTTCTAGGGTATTCTACCAACAACAAAGCTTATAAATGTCTAAATAAAACCTCTAACAAAATTTTTGAAAGTGCAAATGTAAAGATAGATAAATTTGCAAAGAAGAATGAAAAGGAAAGCACTAAAGAATCAAATGACTACAATAGGTTTTCTTACAATGAGGAACCTGACACTCTACCCGACCAAAAATCTAGAGCTCCCGAGCAACAGATCATTGCACCCAAGCATCAGGCTGCAAATATCGACGATCATAATATTGCTCAAGATGATGCACAAAGTGATGGAGAACAGAATGATGAACAAAATGATGATCAAGTTGATAAACAAAGAGCTAAACTTGTACTTGCAAGATATGTCAGAAGGAATCATCCACAAAACTAGATCATAAGAGATAAAAAGGTTGGTATGAGAACCAGAAGTAAGTCTCTAAATACAAGATGTCTTATTTGTGATTATAAGCCCAAATATGTCAATATTGCACTAGATAATGATGAATGGATAAGTGCTATGAATGAAGAGATTGAGCATATAGAGAAAAACAAGATATGGACACTTGTACCAAGACCAGTTGACAAAAATGTCATCGGTACAAAATGGATATTCAGGAATAAGCTGAATGAGAATGGAGAAGTCACTAGAAATAAAGCAAGACTAGTATGCAAGGGGTATGCACAAGAAGAAGGGATTGACTATGGAGAGACCTTTACACCCATTTCTAGGCTAGAAGGAGTGAGAATCTTACTTGCTTATGCTTCATATAAAGGCTTTAAGGTATACCAAATGGATGTCAAGTCTGCATTCCTAAATGGAATACTTGAGGAAGAGGTATACATTGAGCAACTAGAAGGGTTTGGTGATCTAGAGAAGAGGAACATGGTATGTAGGCTACAAAAAGCCCTATATGGATTGAAACAAGCACCCCGACCCTGGTATGAAAGGCTTCATTCCTACCTTATAAGTATTGGATTTGTAAGGACTAGTGAAAACAGTAATCTTTAATTGAAGGAAGATATTGATGCTAACATTTTGATTGCTGAGATATTTGTTGATGACATAATATTTGGAGGCAATGATATGCTATGCAAATCATTTGAAAATGAAATGAGAAAAGAGTTTGAGATGTCTATGTTTGGAGAGATCAAGTTCTTTCTTAGTCTGCAGAACATGCAACAAGATGAAGATATTTTCATTACACAATCCAAGTACATCAAGAAAGTACTGAAAATATTCAAGATGGAAGAGTCCAAACCAATTGGAACACCGATGGCTACTAGATGCAAACTAAAAAATGAGGACAAGTCATCAGAGGTAAATCAAACTTTGTATAGATCAATGATTGGAAAACTCATGTATATTGTACACACTAGACCAGATATTGCACATGTTGTAGGAATAGTTACAAGATTTTCTGCTAATCCCAAAGAATCACATATGACTGATGTGAAAATAATTCTAATATATCTAAAGAATACCAAGGAATATGGCTTATGGTGTAAAAGAGAAGGAAAATTTGAACTTAAGGTCTTTACCGACACTGATTGGGCTGGAAATATTGATGACTGAAAGAGAAAAATTGGAGGAGCATTCTTTATGGGTGATAGACTTGTCACATGGATCAGCAAGAAGCAAGGATGCATCTCTCTATCTACTGCAAAAGTAGAGTGTGTTGTTGCTGCTACAAATTGCTCAAATATTGCATGGATCAAACAGTTACTAGAAGGTATGCATATGAAAATTTTAGAACCAGTAATTATCTACTGTGATAATACAAGTGCAATAAACATTTCCAAGAATCCAGTCATGCATGATAAAACAAAGCACATTGCCATCAACTATCATTATTTGAGAGAACAAGTTCAGGAAAAGGAGGTGATACTTGAGTATGTGCAGTCAAAGGAACAATTGGCTGATATCTTCACCAAGCCACTGCCCAAGGATGTATTTGAGTACTTGAGAAAGAGACTAGGGTTCAGACCCTTGTCTACTAGTCAGTAAGATGACTAGAAGGCTGCATCAACCTAAACATTATCATAATATCATTCATGTTGATGCAAGCAGAGAGATGGACTTCAATGATACATCTATACATAGCAAGGTATTTATCTACTCCAAGCACCAGAGTTATTACTGATGGAATGGGAAATTCAAGGAATATATTATGGATAGAAAGGATCCACTTGACACTATTGTCAAATATTTGTTTGAAAAGATGTTTTTTTAGCATTGCTATCAAAGGGAGAGAGATATCTCATTATCATACTGATAAAGAGAGATTATATCTGTTATCATCTTAGGGAGAGATCATATCCATCAAAGAATCCAAAGGGAGAGATGTAACAAGAAAGCAAGATTACACACAAAGGAAGAGAATTGCTGACAAAAGAAATCAAAAGAAAAGAGTACAATCAAAGGGAGAAAGTTTGACACAGAGAGAGAGAGAGAGAACACATCACATCAGAGAAAGAAAAATTCTACATCTATCTAGTGAAGGGAATATAGACAGACAGAAAGCTACAAAAATCAAATCAAAGCTATTTGAGCTTACTGATAGCCATATAAAGCTGGAGATAAGTAATTGATTTAAAGTTGATTTGTCTAGTTGGCAAGAAGATCTATTTGAGATGAATCAAGAGTTTGCTTTAAATATATTGGCAAGAATTGTGGAACATGCCAAGAATCAAGAAAGCCAAGAAAAGGGGAAATCGTGTCTATATAGAGACAACCCCAATTCATTATGAATTGTGGGGTGAAAAAGATAATAGAGGAAAGATGCTAAAGAGAATCTAAAGGAGAAGAAAGTATTCTTTCAGCCTTGATCAACAAGCTGAGGAAAGAGCTAGATTATGCAGACACTGACGAACAATGAGACAACATCACAGTGTCAAGCAAAGGTATAAGATTGATTATATTGATCAGAGAGGTAATGGACTTATAATAGATCCGAAAATATGCAATTGAGTTGTATGTATGAATAAATCATTAATGTTTCAATTTAACCATTGAAGCATCAAGTCTCTTAACCGAGAAGGACTTAAAAGTATTTAACAATTGAGATACATCCCAAGGAGTATCAAAAGGTTTGATCATAAAAGTAGAATTGGATATGTCTAATACCTATTGACATGCCAAGTGAGTGTTTGATCAAGGATGGTAGCATTAGATGCCAGATACTAGGTGACAAACTATTTTTAAATCCTCTAACAAGGTCACACCTAACAGTGTGTTTGTAACCTTTAACAAGGTTGGCTCTTAACAGGGCTCACTTCAGAAGAGTGAAAATTTGGGGTACCGGTCCTGGTGGTTTTTCCCTTAACAAGGTTTCCACATTAAAAATCTATGTCTTATGTGTTTATATTTCATTACTTTACTATTTTACATTTCACATATGCAATTCTGGGTTGATTGGTATACTCTGCATATTTATTGTGTTTCTGTAAATAGTCAACTGCTTATCGGTAATCATACATAAGAGAGATTAACAAAGCAATCCAACAAGTAGAAAATTGATAAAATTATTTCAAGGCATTCATCTTGTATGATAGAAGATACCTTGAGACACAATCTATGGTTATAAGTTTTAAAGGTTGATTTATAGATTAATTTTTGAGTCCATTGATTCACCCCCCCCCCCCTCTGAGTTATTACTAACATCATAGAGTGCTAGTTGGGCACAAGANTTGATTCCCCCCCCCCCCCCTCTGAGTTATTACTAACATCATAGAGTGCTAGTTGGGCACAAGACTCCAACAGTGGCACCGGTGATGGATGCTAGTGCAGATAGAGTGGTCATTGCTTCCCAGAGGGGAGTAGTGGACATGTTAGGGGAGATTACATCTGCAGCCACCCCCATCACTTCAGATATAGTGGGCATATATATTTTGACTAGACCGAGTCAAGGCAGATCATCTACTGAGGCTTCATCTAGTACTTCTATAGGGGTCAGTGATGAGGCATATAGAGCTTTTGGTATTCCTCCACCTGGAGAGATATGAGTGTGTTCTATCCATCATGGTCATTTGGATGTGGCGCTTTACTTTTTAGAGGATCTCATGCAGTCATATTCTTATATTGCAGACATCTAGAGGATCCCATCACATTGAGTTAGAGATGTCATCAGACTTGCATAGGGTCCTACAGTTCCATCGACACAAGACACACCATCTAGTGAAGAAAAACACTATGCAGAGTGCTCTGCACCATCTCGTCAGGAATAACACTCTGCAGAGTAGTGTGCACCATCTAGTTAGGCACATCATAGTTCACAACACTCTACAAAGTGCTCTATACCCACATATTAGTCTGCAGTTGCAAATCTAGGTATATGGGTTGGAGATGTACGCATCACAGCTGAGGGCCTAGACACATTTGATGAGTAGTTGCATGGGTTAAGTCAGGTGTAATCTGGTAGAGATGTTGGATCATTTATGTAGTTCTTATTTCATCCTGGTGGTTCAAGCTCTATAGGACTCCCCTACCAGCTACACACACCCCTACACTCTTCATTAGTAGAGATGTTCAGGACTGGAGGTGGTGTTGGTGATGTTGTTTTGGTTGATGATATGATGGTGGAGTGCGCTAATGAGCCTCTTGGTCTTGAGACCCAGATATATAAATTTTTCTTTTCTCCTTTCCAGGAGTTTTAGTGAATAATTGATTGTAGATGTGTGTATTGATGTTTGTTCAATGTATAATATTTTGCAGGAAAAGTTAGCAGAGCACATTACCTTTATTGTGGGCTCATAGCATCTTCATAAGACACCTACTAGTGGTTAGGTAAGTTTTAAATATACAATGTAGGTTTAAGCATGCATGTGTATGAACTTGTACTTTACATAATATATAACTATGCACATGTATATATATTATGAACTATTATGTACTAAATTTGCAGGAGTTAGTTGCCTCTTCATAGTCAAAGGATGCTCATGACACTCGAGTAGAGCACATTACCTCTAGTGTTGGATTAGAGCATTTTCATAGGAGAGATTCAACAAATGTGACACCAACTAGTTGTCAAGTAATTTTTAAATATATGTAAGTTTAAACATGCATTTATAATGTTTCAAGTATTTGACATTAATATTATTATATATACATGTATTTATATTCACAGTGATCAGTTGCTGCTTCACAGCCCGAGGATAGTTGTGGCAGTCGGCTAGAGGGTCGCTATGTTCGCATGCGCCTGGATGACTCTCTAGTTTAGGACATGTTGCACAGATCTTTGAATTGAGACTCATTATATATGTCATTATTATATGTTTGATATTTTTAGTTTATGATTCAAGACATATATTGATTAGCTAATTAGCTGATTTGATTAGATTGTTTCATTTAATTAGATGTTATGATTTGATTAGATGAGTTCATTGGATTAGATGGTTTCATTGGATTTTATATTTTAATTTTATGATTCGAGACATATATTTATTAGTTGATTAGCTGATTTTATTAGATGTTTTCATTTGATTAGATGTTATTATTTGATTAGATGGTATCAATGGATTAGATGGTTTCATTTGATTAGATGATATGATTTGATTAGATGATTTGATTAAACAATAAGTATTCTAAATCATTCTAGAACTAACACATGTCATAAGTAATCTAACTAATTTCATCATGTTTTAGTGTTCAACTAATGTCTTAAGGGGATCTTTAACTAATTTAAGAAATCTAAAAAAAATCATTGAACAATCAAAGCATACATTTAAGTAATCTAAAAAATGTCATTACTAATCTAACAAATGTCTTAAGGGGATCTAGAATTAATATCATAAAAAATAACAAGTTAATACATGTAACTAATGGACAATAAGTATTCTAACTCA
>MU224281.1:455255-467883 GCA_018584345.1 Thuja plicata
TATGTATGTATATATGTGTATATATATATATATATATGTATGTATATATGTATATATATATATCTGCTGGGTAGTATATCTTAATTCAAAACTCTAAATGGAAACCAATATGCATAGGACTAATTTGAATCAGCTTCAAAAATGTGAGTGTAGCTACTATTGTATACATTTGTCTATCTTTGTATTGAAGAGCAGTTTTGAAGAAAAACCTTCTATTTTGAACTGAAAAAATATCATACTAAAGAAATCTAAGGCAATATAATTCATCTTTGAGGATTCCTATCTAGAAGCCATCATAGATCTCTCTGTGTTTACTTCAAGACAAGAGATCCTCAAATGTGATTATTTCTAGCACGAGATAACTAGGAAAGCTGATTTAAATACCAATTGCTTACCTTGATACTTACAATTGTTCTATTATTTCTTTATTAAAGCATCTTTTAGGCACATATACAGGAATATATTCATGAACTGTCAAAGATAACCTAATACAACCATTTTTATGAATAATTCAATGCTTGTAACCACCAAATCCTTTTTTCCTATTTTTAGCTTGAAGTACAATAATTTACGGTAATAACCAGATATTCTAGAAGTGACTAATCATTCATCATTTCTGGAAGAGATATTCCCTCTTAAGACCAGGTTAGCTAAAGGACATTTCTGAGGGAAATTATTTCATAAGCATATTATACCTATTCCATTTTATACATATTAACTATTACCTTATATTCTCCCATTTGTCAAAAATATGTTGTTATTATATAATCTGAGCATCACTACTCCCTGAAATTATTTGATTACATTCTGGAGTCATATCTGATAAGTCATACTGTTGAACAGACTAGCCCTTGGGGATATTTAAACCATCCTATACTTCATTTTCCAAAACATAATTTAAAGTTATTGCTTGAGCTAACTATAGAATCATCTGTCAATTATTGTTGAGCCTTAATCAAAGTACTATCTGTGTGTAGCAGTTTTAGGTTCCAAACTGTGTACATGGTTCTCTCAGAGCATCTTTCATTTTCAGCACTTTGTCCTTCCATATTCTACTCTTATTGGCTAACATAATATTTTTTCTTATTGTACTATTTATGTAAATATTAGTAAAGATGTTATTGCCTTATAAATCTTAATAAAAGGTACCCGAAATAAAATATTTCAAAATATTTGTAAGTATATATATATATATATATATATATATAGGTCAATATATGTTTATATTTAAAATCACTATGTGTGTGTGTGTATAAATTAATTTATATATTTATATACATTTATACATATACATATATATACCTGCTTATTTCATCTATAAACATATATCTCCCTGTGCTATATATGCTTACATTAGTAACAGAGCATCTAACCATTCCTTCAAATATTTGTAGAAAAGCACAACTTGACTTTACCCAATATAGTGTGTCTTTTAAAATATGATAAAGGTATACTTTACTTAGTTTCTGTAAATATATCTATTGGGAGCATTGTTTGGTTATGCAATGAATTTATTAGGGTTGGATACCCATCTTTGGTATTGTATTCTCCATTTTTGGATTTGGCCTAGATAATTCTGTCTGCGTCAGAAGAAGGATTAAACTTCCTATTTTAAGGTTTTCTTCTATAAGTAATCTAAATGCATTAGGAATTCCTAAATTTTCAAAGGACTTCTAGCACCATCCAAGGGGCGGATTGTTATCTTAAATTTCTATATAATCCCTAACATATACACCCCTAATATCTTTAATATGTTCAATGATTGGTTCATCATTAAACAAGATATTAAGAGGAGGGAAGGCACCCCATGAGTCCTCCCAGAATAGAGCATTCCTACCATTTCTAATGTCCCATGTAATGTTATCACTGATGAAATTTCTACATTCTAAGGTAAAATTCCATATTCTTGAGCCTTTTGGAGAAAGACTGTGTCTAAAGATGCTTAAATTATCATTGCCATCTAGATATTTATATCTCATAATTTTGACCCATTTGGCTTCTAGATATTTATACATCTTCCACACCAATTTAGCACCTAATGCTACATTTTGATGTTTAATATTTTTAATATTCAAACCACCTTCCTCCTTAGGTTTACATATTTTATCCCAAGAAATCATAGTTGTTGGGATTAATGGGAAGTATGTACTGAGAGGGGAGGGGTGAATCAGTACCTCTATAACTTTTGTATCCCTTTTATCAATTAACCTTTTTAATCAATTGTATATCCATTCAATCTTATTTAAACTATCTTGATGTGATTTATATCAAATCATAACATTAACATACATGTGAACATTCATAAAAACATTCATGAAAGTAAATTGACACATAACAAAAGATATGATATTGCAGAAAACACCTGTGAGGAAGTAAAAATTGCAGTGGGGATGGCACCCACAAAATCTTCACTATGTGCAGATTGAAAGGGGCCAGTTAAGGCTTACAATTTGATCACTTATGATGATCTACCCTATTAGGAGTATTGGTGGAGACTTGTTAAATTATACTCTGTTAAGAGCTTTAGTAACACTGTTGAGTGTGCACTCGGTTAAGAGATTTGTTGTTGGACTGTTAAATCCACCTTCCTTGAAAGGATTTTTACACTTTGCTCCACTTGTTAGAATGATAGAAAATTAAAAATTAACCTCATAAATGCAATCTCATAGTGCTGATACAGATCCAATTTAGTTTACATAAAAATATTATCACCTAATTGTGATTGAATAATACCTTTGATTCTCGGTATGCTCTGTTCTTGGTTCTTGCTAACCAAATTCACCTTTTTCTATTCTTGTTCTTGAAACTCTCAATCTGATCCATAGATGTTCTTTTCTAATTCATTCATGTCCTCCTCTCTCTTCACATCATCTATTCATCCATAATAATGAATGATTTCATCATCTATTTATAGATGGATTGACTTCATCAAGTTTTGATAAAAACAATGTTAACTCTAAGATCAGGTTTGCAAATTATACATAGATCTCCTTGTCTATGTGTTTTAAATTAGTTAGACTGATTAAAGAACTTACATTCATGTATCTTGTCCCTAAAGAAATGGATTTAAAAACAATTAAATATCCTATAAATAGAATACACTTGCTTTATCTGATGTGGAATTCAGATCCACTTTTTGCGAGCTGCAACTGACTTTCAATTTTGTTGGTCGGTCATGCTTGACTGTCCTTTGGTTTCTTCTGTCAGTTGCACTTAGTTTTCTTGTCAATCTGCACTGTATCTTTCATATCGGGTTCCTCTTTCTCATTCCACTTTATCTTTTTGTCATTGTATTTTTGGTTTACACACTAAGTTGTGTCATCGGTTCTCTTTACACTTAGTCATCTTCAGTGATCTCTTAGTATCTGATCTTCAAATTTATCATGTCCTATTTTTCTGTATAAGATTACTGAAAGTGTTGTTTGCATACTAATGGAAAATTAATGTCATCAATCTCCCCCTTTGACATTAGTATCAAAAATTGATATGTGCAAAATACTCACAAAATGTTAAGTATATACAACATATATAATCCTTAGTCATTTAATGACTCCCCCTATGTATATGTCGGTATCTTTGTACATATGATGTCTTTCCTTCTACATATCATTTTTCCATATGAATATACATATACATATACATATCTACCTTTTTCCCATCTGAATGAATGAATGAATACATATCATTTTCTCTTTTTGTATTTTGTACTCATCAGTTTCCCCCTTTTTTGATATTAAGGGCAAAGGTCTTTACCTTAGAGCTTATAAAAAATGTGGGAGTGTGAAGACTTCATGTCTTCCATCATCTTCTCCCATTTTTCTTTGATATTCTCTAGAGCCATGTGCTTGAGTGTGATCTTTGAGTGCATGTCATAGATGTTGTCTGCTACAAATGTCTCTAGGGTTGCTATCAGTTGCCTTGCTAAACTGATATGTTGTTGGAGTAGTGTAAGCTTCAGTAGAAGTTGATCTTGAAGCTTAGTTACTTCTTCCCTTAAGTGTCTCTACCTCCCCCAGCTCTTTCCTTAACCATTTTGTCTCAATTATCTTCTCATAATGTAGCTTTATTCCATTGTCTCCATTGGTGGTTAAGATTTGTGCACAATTTTCTAGATTGGTGTCCAGCTTTGCAATGTTGTCACTATTCCCCTTAGTGAACTTTTCTATTGTGCTCAACTTTTGAATTAAGGCTATAGCTTCACATATGATTGGATCTAATTCAGTGATGAATTCTAATAGATTTACCTTATTTACTGCCACTTCTTGGCTGATGTTCTCAATGAGCTTTTTTTGGTACTTCATCTCGACTCTTCCCTCTATTTCCTTTTCAGCATCAATGTTTTGAGTTGTGATTGCGTTGGTGAGGGTAGCTAATTGATCAAGTATTGGTTTTCTTTGATCAATATCAACATCGGGCATAATTTGATGTAGTATGTTCTATGTTGTCTCTAGTACCATGGAGTCCCTATGCTATTTCTTTAGCTTCTCTTGCAATCTCTTCCTTTGGCATATCTCTCCATATTCCTATAATGCTTCAAAGTCAAGTGTGGATGGGTCACACTTTGGTATTTCTATGAGTTCATCTAGGGTGACCACTAACTTGTTCTTCTTTGATTTTTTCTTCTTCTTCTATGACTCAGTAGAATGTGAAAACCAATGCCAATTTCTTGGCCTTCTCTATTATGCTCGATGAAGTGACCCATTCTGCTTCTTTCTGCTACTTGGCATTGGTTTCAACTTTTCGGGTGTTTGCAGACATCTCTACATTCACCTTAACATCATTGGTAGCACACTTGTCAATTTCCTCAGGAGTACCATCTTTAGGTTTGTCTCCTTCATTAGTGTCATTAGCTTCATCAGTCTTGGTTTATGCATTCTTTTCTTTATCTCCTTATGTAACCTTATCAGTGTTGGTTACATCTTGAGTATCTCTGATGTCTTGCTGACCATCTTTGTTATCCTTACTTTCCTCTTCCCCTGCATCCTTGGGAGTATCCTTCTCTAGTGACTTTCTTGTTTCCTGTAGGATATTGATAGCTTGTATCAATATTGGTATATTTCCTAGAATATTCACTTGTGTAGTATCAACTATTGTGTCCTGCTCATCGGTTTTATCCTTTGCAATAGTGACATCTTCATCTTTATTTAGTTCCTTCATTAGGTCATCAGTAATGTCTATGACATTAGTGTCCACAATGTTGTCATTTGTGTTATCTGGCCATGATTCATCTACAGTCTTGTTGCCTATTGTATCATCTTCTTCTTTATCAAACTCAATGGATGTGTCATCTTGAGTTTCCTTGTCAACATCTTATTGTTGAAGGTCTTTGTCGGGGTTGTCCTCCTCTGTAGGTTTGTTCATAATTTTGCACCATTTCTTGTGGCTCTCCTGCTCAAGTTCTATAATCTTTCCTTCAAGAAATTTATATGCTCTCAGCTTTGGTGAGAACTCCTTTTTGTACTTCTCCATCATTTCATCAATTTCTACCTAATTTTATTTAGGTGGCATGAGAGAAACAAGTACTCTCTCTCTTATCTCTTTTTCATTCTTCAATGCAAATGTCCAACGGGATTATAGTCTATCCAAGATTTCCCTTGGTACATAACTACCTTCAAATTGTACTGGTGCATATTTGAAGTTGTACATTTTTTCTATGATGGCATCCTTTCTCGTTACATTTATAACACAATCCTATGAATGAAGATGTAGATTTAGGAATACCTTTCATTTTGCCTCTGCATACATTTGATAAATGGCCTTACTTTCCAAAGTGATTGCATGTAATATTTATTGGTCTTGAATTTGTGTATACATTCTTTGGATCATCTTGATTTGATGATTCTCCATTCTCAGTAAAACCTAGACCGGTATTGTTGTTGACTCTTCGTTGTCCTTCAAGAAAATCATCCATTCTTTTATTGCTTTCTTTAGATTTGTTGATAATTTCATTATGTTGTTGCTGAATTCTTATTTCATGTTTCAACTTTTCATTCTCATCCCTCAGTTAACCGAAATAAGCTTCTATTCTTTCAATGAGTTCAACATTTAAGGCCTCTTGACTCATAAGAATAATCTGATTTGTAATCTCATGGTGATGCTCTGTAAGTCTTTGTATTTCAGACTCTTTTTCTTGTAGCTTTTCTGTGATCTTTCTTCTATCATCAATAGCTAGTGTTCTTTCTTGCTCAGCTTGTCTAGCATTGTTCATGACATCAATCATCCTTACCATCTATTTCTCTTGACCAATTTGCAGAGATTTAACTTGTCCAGCCAGATGTAGATTGATTTCAGTTAGGCTTGTGATTCTTTCTTCTGATGTATCTAATGCTTTTCTTGTAGTTGATACTGAAGACTCAAAGAAATCTGGTATCTCTTCCTCATGATAATCTATCTCATTATATTGATATGTCATATTCTTTCTTTCATCTAGCAGTTGTCTCATGTTGATTCTATCTTCTTTATACTATTCAAAGAACATCTGAATTTCAATCTTTTTGTTCTCAATATTTTTATTAAGTTTGTACTTCTCCATTGTGTGATCTTTTCTCTTAAGCCTTTAAGCGTTCCAAGAAGAGACTTAGCTCTGATACCAATTTTTAGGATTATTGGGAAGTATGTAGTGAGAGGGGAGGGGTGAATCGGTACCTCTAAAACATTTGTATCCCTTTTATCAATTAACCTTTGTAATCAATTGTATATGCATTCAATCTTATTTAAACTACCTTGATGTGAGTTATATCAAATCATAACATTAACATACATGTGAACATTCATACTATTGAGTTTTTGGGTATTAAAGCTATGAATGTATTATTAATTTCTTGAAGGAGCCTATCTGAATTCCTCATACCTTCTAAATCTTCTACAACCTCATCACCAATAAAGTTCCGACAATGTTGATAAAAGAAAGTTGGAAACCCATCAGGTCCAGGAGACTTATCAGGATGGAGGTGTTTTAAAGCATATTCTACTTCCTCTTTTTTAAATCTTGAATTAAGCATTTTAGTATGATCATTAGTAATTATAAGTGGAATGTTACCCAATATTTCATTTTGAGTTGTTCTATTTGAACCATCTAAGTTGTTCAGGATTTTCTCAAAGTGTACTACAGCTCCTAACCCTATATTTTCAGGATCTTCAACTATCATCCCATCCTTTTTTTTAACCTTGGTAATTTTATTGAAGTTTCATTTAGCTTTAGAACTATTATAAAAAATAATGTAATTTTATCTCCTTCTTCTAACCATATCTCTCTTGACCTTTGTTTCTAGTACATTTCTTCTTTAGCCAATATATCTTCATAGCTACTTAACAATTCTTTCTCTTTGGTATACGTCTTAGTATTCATTCCTTCTCTGTTGATCTCTTCATTAAGTTCTTCTAGTTTATTATCTATCCTATTTTTAGAATCAAATATATTGCCAAAGTGCTCTTTATTCCATTCAATTAATCATTGTTTAATATGTTTGAGTTTTGAGTTTAGAATAAAGGTTTTTGATCCTTTGAAACTTCTCTCGTTCCACCATTCCTCAATCCTAAGAAAACATTTTTCATCTTTTAGCCACATTCTTTCAATTTTGAAGGGATTTTTTTGGGCATTATATATTCTTCTAAGATTAAACTGATTGGAAAGTGGTCAAATCCAAAGTGTGCTATTATAATTGACTTAAAGTTTATATTGAATTTGGCTAGGTTATCAATGTAAAAAAACCTATCTAATTTTTCTGTTATATATTCAGTATCTATTCTTTTATTTGACCATGTGAAGGTTATGTTGTCCATGGGAATATCCATTCCATTAATTAATTGTATCTAGTATTTGAATTTTATTATTTTCTGAGTAATTTTCTTTGATCCTCCTGATTTTTATTTGATGTCTAATATAGCGTTGAAATCCCCACCCAAAAAGAAGTTATTGTTTGGTAGACTATTGAGAAAATTCTCAATCTCTTTCCAAACAATCCTCTTTTCTTGAAGGAATTTAGGACCATATATGTTGATTAAAGTGAATTTTAAATTATTTTTAAATTTTTTGATCTTAGCTACCATCCAATAAGAGTTAGAGGCAATAAGCTCTAACAATATAAACCTATGATTCCATATAAAGGCATATCCACCTGACGCTCCCTCTAAGTCTACAACTTTAACTTCCCATATTCCTAATTTCTTACTAAGAATATCATATACATCTTGCCCTAATTTAGATTCTTGTATTAAAAATGGAGGTGCTTCTAAAGAAGATAAGCTTCTCTTTAGAAGGTGTTTTTTGTTAGGGGCATTTAATCCCCTAACATTCCATGATATGATTTTCATGGTGTCTTGGGAAGGAACTTCCCCTTCCCTGCATTTAGAATTGAATTTATTTTGACCTACCCCGAGGTCATTCCATCCTTTTGTCTTAACTCTATGAGGGACTTTCTACCTCTTTTATGCGATTATTTTTGAAAATTAGGAGAAGATTTTCCACAAACAGGGGTGAATAATCCTAACTTTGTGTCCTTAGTTGTTTCCTGGTCAGAATTTGCGAGTGAATTATCTATTTCTTCTTCTTGATTCATTGATTCAATAAGTTTAAGTAATAATAGATCCTCTAAATCATTATTTAATCCTAGAAATTTGTTGATTTCCTGTACCTCCTCGTAGCTGATGTTTTCTTTAAAGGAGTTACTCACATTATTATTTTGAGCATCATTCCTATCCACGTCCTCTGAGCATGGTTTGATAATTTTTAGGGGTATTGGTTTTAGTATAATATCTTCGTATTCTTTATACCATCCTTCATCTAGTGTATAATATTCTTGATTATTGATATTCTCACTATTGTCATCCATGGTTAGGGAAAAACCTGCTCCTTCACCAATTTCCTTCTCTGGGGATATTGCTGATTTTTTTAAGACTTCAGAGATTGTTAAATTTTTATCCTCTTTCATTATTTCTTTAATCAGTACATTTTTTCTTCTATTGGCTTCTTTGATATCACTAGTTTCATCATTAAATCAGAGCGAGAAATCAATAGTTTTCGAGGCCAAATCAGAGCATGATTTCCTCCTTTGGCTGTTAGTAGATATCCCAATTTTAGGGGAGTTTTCATTTGATACTATATTTCTCACTGAAAAATATTTCTTTTTGAGTACCACTCTAAAGTTCATGTTTTTAAGGCAATTTTGATTTTGTATTCCCCTCCATCGATTGGTTTTGCTAAAGGAGATATACTTTTTCCTGATTCATGATTTTTGTTTTCTTTGATGGTTTCTGGAATACAAGATGGACTTGTTCTTCCGCATTTTATAGAATCATATTCTTCCAAATTTATAGGTGTACAACTTGTATCTAAATTCTGTTTATCTTACTGAGGGGGAAAGTTTGAAAAGAAAAACCCTCCAGTATCCTGATTAAACTATAATTGAGGTATATTTTATGTAGAAATCAAGAACCTAGGATAATCATGAATTTCCCCTTCCTCAAATAATTAAGGAGACCTGTCTATCTTAATAGATGGATTTGGATTCTTTCTGAATATTTGTTTAAGGGTTGTTGTGTTTAAACGTCTATTCTTTTTTGTTTTCTTATGAGAAAAGAAGAAGATATTGTATGTTATACCACCTTTGAAATATTATGGGAGTAAATGGTAAGTTGTTTTATTAGTAATAAAGTGTATAGGTTTAAGGTATTATGATATGCCTGAGGTTTTAATCAAAATTTTAACCTCGGAGGAGTCCATGTATTCCTCTTCCAGGCCTATTACTTCACCAAAACCAATCCCAATTTGGTAAATAATTTGGCTGTGTATTAATTCTATAGGCATATTTGGAATCATAACCCATTTCAGAACTTCTATGTTATTGAAGATATTAGGGTTAAAATTAGGTTCCCATTTTAGAAACTTAATCGCATCCCTAGATAAAAAAAAATTGTGCTTCAGATAATAGCTTTTGTCTAATGAATAAATCTTTAAATTCAAAATAAAAAAAGTTATCCAATAGTAAAGTGATACTTACCTATGTTTCAATGACTTCTTGCAGCCATTCTTTAATAACAGTGAGTGTCATCCCAGAGCCAAACCATTTTCCGCATATTCCAAAGGAATTAAAATGATTCCATAGGCCATCTGTATAAATTTGGTGACCTATAATGATTTCAACTTCCTTTTCATTATTATACCTAGGTTTGTGGTGTGGTAGAGAGTATACATCCATGCTTGTAGTATTTCTCATTGGAGTATCATTTTATTGAACGAAACTAGTTTTTTAATTCTTCTCTAGAGTGAGTGCCCTTAGGGAAACCCTAGGGGAAGAAGATTTTAAGGCTGAGAAATGATTGAAAGTAGGAATCTTCAGGGGCTCCAAAGGTTTTTGATAATGACTTCTAAAAGTTCCTAGTACTTTCTTCTGGATTCCTCGTCCCTAATGCTATGATTATCTTTCCTTAATGGTGCATAGGTCTTACTTTGAAAACCAACATAATTTGCATATTTCATTCATGAAAAGAATGACAGCTGCGAGTCCATTATTTCAATGTTGATGCATTTTACGAATTTAGTTATAGCAGAGAAACTCTTATTTCATTACTTCTTATTGTTTTAGTCCTACTTGATAAATTAATTAAAAAATAGCTATAACTTTCAAATGGTATAACATTTTTGAAATCTGAGACATAATTCACATTCTATGTTTTTCCTACTACAATTTTTAAAAAAAATCAATTTGATGAAGTTTAGACTAAGTTAAGGTGGTTGAACACGGGATTTTTTATACTCTAGAAAAGTTGTAGTAGAAAATTCATAATTAATTATTCACTTGCAAAAGAATTACAAAAGAATATGCGTTACATCCGAACATGAGTCTAATACTTATATCTATAACCTTCAAAAAAATATTATCATTTGATTTTGTTTTAGGTGGTCAAACATACATGTACTTCTTATCTTTTTCTTGAAATTTTCATGCTATTTCATTGAAAATTGAAATTTCACCATATAGAATTTTTTTTTAAAAGGAAGGGCTAGTAGCTTAGAAACTAAATTCAATTTTCTAGAGATTATCTTGTTACACATTTTTTATATAAGCTTGATAACTTGACCAAATTTTTACGTCAACTTTTCTAACCATGATTTTCTAAATTTTCATTGCCACTTAATGCTTAGTTTGGCATATCATGATCCTGCACATACCCTAGTAATAATAGTGGTCCTCATTCCGTCAGGCATTTACATGTAGTTATAATGTTGCTAGGCCTTTACATTGGATTATTGATAGTGGTGCATCTCAACATGTCACTTCTCATAAATAAGTTTGATTCTTTTCATCTTGATAGTTCAAAAATTCCTATTCAATTACCTAATAATCATATTTGTAAAGTTGAAGGTTTGGGTGATGTGATTGTTCTTAATGGAGAACTTCATGATGTTCTTTATGTTCCTAAATTAAAATCAAATTTTTTTTTTTTTGCTAAGCTATAATAGGATTATAGGATTGAATTTTATAAGGACATGTGTTACATTCTTGATCTTAAGAATAAACAAATTGTTGCTAATGCACAAATAGATCATGATAACCTCTTTAAATTCTACGAGTTTTCTACTTTAAGGTACTATTTTCTTACTAATATTGATTTTTATGTATGACATGAAAGACTTGTTCATTTAAATTTTAATTATATTTATTTGATGCAAAAAGAAAATATGGTTGGTGGATTTCATAATATTATTACTTCCAAAATTATATGCACTGTCTTCATGTGTGGTAAGATGCATAGGGAGCCCTTTCCTCATGGTCAATCATGGAGGGTGAATCATAAATTGCACCTCATTCATACTGACCTTTTGGGACCCATGGAGAAGAGCTTCATCTAAGCATCAAGGTATGCACTTCTATTTGTTGATGATTTTTCTAGAAGAACTTGGATCTATTTTTTGTGTAGTAAGGATCAAGTTCATGATGTTTTTACTAAATTTCTTATGTTTTTGAAAGACAATGTGGTTTTAAGATTAAAATTATTAGAGCTGATAATGGCAAGGTGTATAGTCAGAAAATGGAAGCACTTCCATTTTAGACTTGTTTAGCCTTTTGAGTAACTGGTTTGGGGTCATGACAAGCGCCTTGACTGGGTTCTTGATATTGACATGGCTTCCCCCTTGTTCTACCTTTTCTATCCACCATTTTCTGACCTGATTTTTGCATTATGGGATACAGATCTATTTTTCTGGGATTTAGGAATAGGGTCAACCTCCTAGGACAGGGTCGACCTCAGCCCTGACCTAGGATAGGGTCAACCTCAGCCCTGACCTAGGATATGGTCAACCTCGACCTTCTCCCAGGGTCCAAATCCAGGGAACTTTAAGTTTTTAGATGTCGGTCTTTGCAAAAGTTGTTTCCCACTTCCGGGTCGGCTGTTTTAGGTTCTGAAGCATCGATTCCTAAATTATATTTAATATAGGTCCTCTCCTAGGGGTAAAGGCTTAAATGGTGATTTAATTATCCTATGTAGGCCTCCTTAGAAGGCTGTGCCCTAGTTTCATATAAAAGGGAGCTTTCTCCTCTCATTTTCTCTAAGCATCATTACGCAATTGAGAAGGATTTTCAAGTGCAATTCAAGCAAGCTAAGGAGAAAGATTTCAAGCAAGCATCCA
>MU224281.1:472724-494374 GCA_018584345.1 Thuja plicata
GGAGATCCATTGGAGGCCATTGAAAGATTCAAGCTACATAGTGCCCTTTTGGTGATCTCTCCATCCACCTTCTTCCAAGCCTCTTCCAAATTCAAGAACCCATTCAAGACTTGGTGTTGGAGATCTAAAAGAAAGAGATTGAAGACATCCTTCCATTCTACATTCCATGTTTTTAAGCATAATTTTGGATCCACGGATTCAAATCCGCCACAAGGACATAATAAGAAAGGTGAATTTATGTGTTTACTTTGTTTATCTCTGCAACTTCAATTATATATTAAGGTTAATTCCAAAACCGGGGTTTGACCAAGGCAAACCCCTTTTCCCCAACAAACAAACATTTTTCTTGTAGGTACAGGTTCGGGACTGTAAATTCAAGGCCAGATTTGGATACCCTTTTCAGATTTCTTTCAGACTGTGCGAACAGGGACACTTTCGGAGTTGAGTAGATCGAGTTGGTAAAAGTGGTACAGGGTCAACCTTTTTCATAAGATGACATTGGAATGGAAAAATATTTTTGGGTTTTGTCCATCTCTTAGTTCCGGTTTGGTATCAACTATCAGCATCTCCAGAAACAGTCTACAGATATCAGAAAATAACAATCTTTGATCTGCCATTTTGTAAGGTTGGTACTTTCTCCTATTCTTTTCAATTACTGTCATTAATCACATTAATCAATCAATTTATAGAATTTAAGATCCCTTTTCTTGGTCTCTTTCCAAATATTGGATTCATTTGTGTATTAACCCTTTGGGGTTGATCAAAATTGGATCTCCTATTTGTGTATTTGAAGGTGAAAGAAAGGAGCATCTTATCTTCCCTTAATCACAATCACAATTGCAATATACAATCAACACAAATAACAATTAACAATTCAAACCCTCCTAAACCACAATTTTCCTCCTTCACATTTTAGTAACATTCAACATACATCATTCAATCATCATATCAAACGTATATATCTATATATTTTTTATGTTACATTTTGGTGACATCTATTTTTTTATGTTACACAAGGAATATGTTAATAATTATTTTAATGGTTATTTGAAATCTTTTGGTATTAAACATTAGCTTACCATTCCCTATACACCTCAACAAAATGTTGTAGTGGAAATGAAGCATAGAACCATTCTTGAAATGGCTAGATGTTTATTGTATTCTAAGAATATGGATTATAAATTTTGGGTTGAAGCTATGGATCGGGCTACATATCTCATCAATAGCACTCCTACTAAATCGCTCAAGGAAATTACTCCCGAAGAGGCTTCATCTCGTAGGAAGCCCAATATTAAACATTTAATGATTTTTGTTTAAATTTTCTTATGTTCATAAACCTACAAAAAAAAAGGCAAAAGTTAGACTCTAAATCTTCTCATTATATCTTTTTTTGTTATGATGTACACTATAACGAATATATAGTTTACAATGCTATTACTAACAAGGTTAAAGTTGCAAGAGATCTTTGTATTGCAGAAAATGGAGTACATGAGTGTTCTAATGTATAGGATGTTGAATTTTGTGATAGTAAAGTTGTGCTTGTGGAGGACCAACCTCCTTCTCTAAACCCTACTCCTAATGCATCTCTTTCTATTCCTTCTAGTGATAGTGATGATTATAATAATAACTCCACTGTCATGCCCCAAAATCTGGGCATTAAAACCTTAACCTATTGAACTTAAAACTTTCATTTAAACATGTTATATCAACTATAGGAAAAGAAATCTTTTCTAAACCTTTGCAAATTAAATTAGTTGAAAGATCAATATAGAATAATAACATCAATTAGAGTAATAGTTCTTGAGGTTCCTTTTCCACTATATTAAGTAAAAAAACTATAAATTCATTTTGATAACAATAATTTCAAATAAAGGTCTAAATAAATATTTTATTAATATGAATAAACCTACTTTGATTCCAAAAATACAAGAAGATTACAATTTCCAAAACCCTTTTCAAATTTACAAGGGAGAAGCTTGAACATAAAAAGACTTTGAGGTAGAAATTTCATCCAAGACACCAAGACTTCGGCTAAACTTTCAGAAGCATTCTCTGAACCTGCAAGAACATCAAGGTTGACCATGGAGGCTCACCTCCCAACCTAGGCCTTTGCAAGGCCACCCCCAAGCTAGGGGATCCAGAACTAAACCAGGATACATACACACATAACAACCAAGAAACTGAAAATAGGAACACAAGAAAATACCCATTACCCAAGGATATACATAGGTCTCCAAAGGACCTGAAACAAAGGGGTGAAAGAGCACTACCACAAGAAGAGAAAGCCAATAATACAAAATATGTACACTAAGAATAGGCCACACATGGGCTCAACACTCCTAAGTACCACAAATATAATCTTGTTCCATGGCCACACATGGACTCATGAACAAATTTCTACCCTTCAACTCCATGCCCTACAATGGCAACTGGAGTAAATTTACCTTTCTTTCACAAAAAAAGTTATGACGTCAAGCCTTCCAATTTTTCTTATGAACCCCAAATTCCTTGGGAATTCTTGGCATCATGGGCACCCATATACCCATGTACATCCCTCCACACATGGGAGACTCTGCACTACTTGGGTAGATCACTAACTTTCACCCCATCAAGGTTACCCAACCCTCCTGAGGGTGAATAAGCCTTGAAGAACCCCATATACAATCAATTACAAAATAAAATACAAGACCCAACACATAAACTCCATGAAAACCCATGAAGATAAAAACAATAACATAAACTCTATTCATAGATTTCTCAAGCTAAGTTCAAATGTAAGAAAAGACTACTCTAACTATGATAATAAAAAAACTCACCTCAAATCCTAGCTATGGAAAAGGCAAGGTGGTTTGTGAAGAGCTTCTCCTTCTCACCCTTCCTCCTCTCAAGACTTAATCCTACAAAAATGAACCTGTCTCTAAAAGAAGAGAGTGGGTGTGTACCCAAAACTCCCTCTAAGGCCTTCCTTATATAGGCATTCCTCCTAAAATATCAGGAGTCATAAATGGAGGGAAGACTCTAATCCATCTACTCTCCCCACTTGCCTTATTCATAAAAGGACTTAAGTGTTTGTAAGGAAAGAAGGGATGGCTTAACCAAAGTCTTCCAACTCTCCAAATTCGCCACTTCCAAAAATGGAGACTTTAGGGGAGTCATAAATGAGTTTCAAGACTCTTAATGGGATGAAAATGACCCCTAACCCCTAAGGTACCAAGTGGGGTGGTTAGTTTTGATCCTAGTTACTCTCTAGGATCCCAAATGACCCTCCTAAACCCCACCCAAGGTTAAATCTCGAAAATCCAACCCTCGAGACTCAATCTAATCTCTCTTGACTCAATCTTATCTTCCTAAACCTTAGGGTAAGTATTGGGACTATACTAGGTAACTCTTGGGTAAAGTTAAGCCTATGATAGTCACATTCACTAGCCATGCCAACACATAGAGTGCACATGTGTCAAGTGACACAACAATTTCACATGAGCATGACTTATTACACATTTCCTTAATTAAATAAATTAAAATCATACACCACACTTTTACAAATAAAAATACAATACAACGAGGTCCATGTCTCTTTTTATAGACAGGACCTTAGCATCACGGTTTTCACATAGGTCAATTTCTGAATCCCCAATTAGTACCATGGTCAAATTTTCCTGCACACTCATTGCACACATCAGTAGGTCCAATAAATCAACATGCAAACATATAGAATAATGTAAATTGAACACACATTCACTCACATTTACATCGATGATTCATTGAACTTTAAACAATATCTACATCTAATCTATATGCATGAACATAACTCTTAATAAATCTGCATTACTGATATTATCTAACATCCACTTACTAATCCAATATAGTAAACCATCAAAACCAAGTCCTAAATAGAAATCTGCATCACTCATGCATAGTATCTAATAGATTCCCCGATTACATAATCAGGTGTTGTATACAAGCAAAGGATTCCACGGATCCATAAAGTAATACATGTGTCCCAAAAGTCTGACTATAGCAAAATTAGTATTGACTGGAGAGCATGAGAAATAGTGCTAAGCTTATGTCGAACTGGGGTAGGCCTCACATCCACTCCTCATTATTATTCTTATAGTGATGATTCATTTACTTCTAAGAGAAGTCCTAAATGTTTTATGAATTTTCTTCAAGAAAGTAATGATTATTTAGCTAGAATGGGTGGAGTTAAACCTAGGAGAGTTAATTATTGAAATTATACTTTGATGTCTTCTATTATGAATTCTAATGATCCTAAATTGTTTGAACAAATTAAAATTTAACCTCGTTGTAAAAAATCTATGCATGAGGAATATGATACTTCAGTTTCTAATCAAACTTGGGATTTAGTTCCTTTACCTCATGGTAAAAATTGGGTTCCATGAAAATGGTCATATAAAACTAAATTGAATGCCAACAATGAAATTAGTAAATTTTTAAGATATATTAGTTCCTAGAGGTTTCTCTCAAATTGAAGGCTTAGATTATAATGAGACTTTTGCTCATGTTGCTAAGATGTCTACTATTAAACTTGTTATTGTTTTAACCTCTAAAATGAATTGGCCTATTCACCAATGGAATGTTTAAAGTTCTTTTTTGAATGATGATTTGTATGAGTAAATTTATATGTCTCGTCCTCCTCATTATGTTAAATAAGGTAATGAACATTTAGTTTGCAATCTAAAAAAAAAACATTTATGGCTTGAAACAATCTCCTAGAGAATGGTATTCTAAGATTAATGCATTCTTTTTTTCTCAAGGTTTTGTTAGAAGAGAAAATGATCCTTTAATATATTAAACATACTAAAGATGATCTTATCATTATTTTTTTATGTGCATGATTTTATTCTTACTTCAAGTTCAAATAGTGGGTGGACCCACATAGTGGGTTACACTTTTTTGCTTGAACGAACACTGAACTCTAAATTTAAAAAAAAAAATTCACTTTCCAATGCATATTATCGTTACAGATTGGAAGATAAAGTAAATTAGAGTCTTTTAGGATTTTTTGTCTAGATTACAAATATATTTAAAAAAAATAAATTGGAATGGATTTTAATCAATTTTTCTTACTCCCACGAAAACTAGTATGTTGTTGAAAACAATGTTTTCAAAGACTGACATTGTTTTTGTAAAGCATAACCTTTTTTTATAAAATAGATATCACTATGGTTCTTTCGAATTTCATTTTGTAACATCCATATCTAGAACTTGGAATTAGTTTCATGACTTTATCACTAGTATTTCATATTTTATTAATGTTTGAGGTTGTCTAAACTGTAATTTTGACATACATTTTTTCCATAACTTGTAACTTGTCGTGTATTTGTCCAATTTCAATTTTTTTATAGAAACAAGACTTCAATACCAGGGACATTAATATTTTCAGAATATTTTTCTCTTTTTTACTATTTTTCATTAAACGTCAAACACAGAGGTTTATATTTGGTAAAAAACCTATATTTAATTAATGTCAAAAAACATGTACATAATAATCTCAAAATTTATTAAATTTATAACCATTAGAAAGCTTGTTCTGAATATTTATGGAATGCAAAAGGGTGTGTCCTTATTGTTCCATTTGAGCCCTTTAATTGAGCCCTAAAGCCATGAAATCTTCATAAATTTGTTGGCCTTTGCAAAATGGGCCTAATCTGGTGGTTTCGATAGAAATTACTTTCGATCAAAAGTTTTTTTTTTGAAAAGTACTTGAGTTTTTTTGCATGATTAAAGTTTTAACAGAAGTAATTTTGACCGAAAGTAATAATTGACTTTCGATAAAAACCTTGGTCGGCCAATTTATTATTATTTTAGCTATAAATGCTCTCATATAAATAATCAAATTTTTGCCTTATTTTGTAAATTTGAAAGTTATAGAATAATTCTCATTTTGGAGAAGGAAGACATTTGGAAGTGTATTTTTCTTAATTTTGTCAAATTTTGGTGGAACAATTTTGTGAAGAAAAGTGATGGGAAATAAAAAGAGAATGGTAAATAAGGCTGCACAAAATTATTCACCTAAGATCGAGCAAAGACTACGTGAAGAATCACTGGCAAGATATTATCATAGGAAATAAGGTCTCTCTCTCTCTCTCTCTCTCTCTCTCTCTCTCTCTCTCTCTCTCTCTCTCTCCCTCTCTCTCTCTCTCTCTCTCTCTCTCTGTGGTGAATATATATTTTGAGTCTTCCCCTTAAGAACTTTAAGAACTTTTTTTAACTATGTGTAGCCTTTGATGAAAAAAATGTTAGACAAGGGTAACCCAAGCTATAGAAATGGACTTTTGATAAGGGTCACCCAAAGTTACAATAAGTATATGTCTCTCTCTCTCACACACATTAGTTTATTGATTATTCCCTCTTTCTTTAGCCTGTCTTTAGTTATTTCAATTAGGTCCCCTTAAGACTCTATTTAGAATTTTTATTTTTTTTACAACCCAAGTTCAAGCAACAAATGAGAATCGTATTCTAGTTGAAGGCTTGAAGAGAAAAATAAATCATAAAATCATAGATCAATTAATTTAAATGGATGTGGAAAAATTGAGATATTATGCTAAACAACCTACAAATACTATGACGAGGGAATTGAATAAAAAGTCTAAGGAAATAATTCCACAATTTGAGAATCTTGATACACTTGATACACTTGAGAAAAATAAAATCTTATCAATTTTAATCCTTTAAGATGAGTTAAAAAAGCCATTAAAACTGTTGGGTGTAGATGCAACTTTGAAAAAGATGAAATTGTCTAGCGTACAAAAATATATTGTTGAAAGTGTTAAGGAAGATTTTCATTCCATTGGGAAAACAACTAGATATATAGATAAGTCCATTTCAAAAAGAGTGATATTGACATCTATTTTAAATAAAAACATGTCCCAAAAAAGACAAATCTCTTCAATTTCATCTCATATTGGGTATAATAGGAAGACAATATCACATTATTCAAAAAGGAGAATCAATTTGGATGATACTAAATTTGAAGTTAATTAGGCACTATTGAGTAGAGCTCCTCACTCTGATAGGATTGATGAAATAGTTAGTAACTTGATTAAGAACTTTTGGACTGATTATACTCATCCCTCACCAATTTTTAGAGATGTTATCAAGCATAGGATTGGGCCTAAGGAATCTTTTAAGAACACAAAACATTGGTTAAACACCACATAACATGAACTGGATATCTTATTTTGTAATTCAAATCCTGACATAAGGATTGGACAAACAATGTTTGAAAGATTAAAGCCATACTATGTGAAGATATATTAATCTTCTGAAACTTGTTGTTGTCAATATCATATTGAACTTGATCTCTACTATCAAGGGTTTTGAAAGATGATAGAAGAAAGTGATGGTTCTCAAAATCCTTTTCTAAATGACCAAGCCAATTCATAGCATCAATCTTGTGTGACAAATCAATTGAACATACAATACATGAAATAGATCGCATAAGAGGAACTTGTGGAACATGTGGTAATTTAGATAAATTTCCTTTGAGAGATGAAGATAATGACATGACAAGGATGGTAAAATGTAAGAGTTACAAGTACATAAAGTCTGAAACAAAAGTTGGGAAAGAATCAACAAGACTAGAATATGTAGACGAGGAGATATGTATATATCGATATAAATACACATGCACACACACACACACACACACACACACACATATATATATAGCTGTGTGTGTGTGTGTGTCTGTGCACACACAAACACACACACACACACACACACACACACACACACACACATATATATATCTTAATATGTATATGTATATGTAAGGGGGGATGTTAGAATAATAAATTTTCATTGGTTGTATATAATTTAGGATATTCCTTTGGAATCCCTATATGCATTTTTTCCTCTAGTACATGTGTGAGGACATGTCATTTCTTTTTATTCCATTATGAAGGAATTTTACATAATCCTCCTTAAGAGGATGTGGACAATTTCCACACACATGATGAATGGTGTCATTCTTATATTTGTAAGTTACTTTGTAACTCCTCTCCTAATCTCTATTTAAGAGATCCTTCTCCTCTCATTTCTTCACAATGATGCTCTCTCTCTCTCATAATGCACAAGGGGTTTTGTTTTATTTTCCCCTTTCAAAACCTCTTGTGTCTCCTCTTCAAGCTTTGGGTGATTTCTCACAAGTTCTTCATTTTGCATGGCAACTGTTACTAAATTTCCCACCTTATGAAATTTTTCTAAGAAACAGTTGTCTATTATTGGCATGTGGATGAAAATGGGCTTCTACAAGAGTTCAATCCTACCATGTCATTGAGATTCATGATGCAGTTTAGAGGAACCTTTGATGATGTTGTAAGAACAAAGGAAAATTGGTTTATAGAGTAGAATAGAGGAAGACTACTCAAAATGCATGTTGGGAGTGCAGAGAAGAGAAAAGTCTAATAAGACCTATCCCACATTCACGGTGCGGGCAAGTTGAGAGTTAAATTTTGAAGACATTATATTTTTCCATTAGTATATGCAAGGAAAAACATGATAAACACCATCAGTTTATACTACACCGAAAGACAGGGCACAACACTACTCGACACCAAGGTTACCGATACTACTAAGTAAAAAGCATCCCGACAAACACTATTTAGTGTTACCCAATGAAAAAAGGAAAAATGAACCCGACGAGTAACCAAAAGTGCAACCTGACAAAATGATCAGTTCAAAGAAGGAACACCGATAGACTTTCACTTCACACCGACAATCAAGAACCCATAGCCAGTTACATCCCGCAAAAAGTGGATCTGACTTTCCACGTCAAATAAATCACTGAAAATTTATATTTAGCTTCTTGATTTTTTTAAATCCATTACATGAGGACAAAGCAATTTTATTATTATTATTTTTATCAATTTAACTGATTTAAAACATGCAAACTAAAGAATCAAGGTCAAGTTGTATACCTTGGATCTAGAGTTAACATTGTAATGCGTGATTCTAAAATAGGTCAAATACTTGTATAAATAGATGCTCAATCAATTGTGAACATGGTGTTTGATGATGATTGTAGCTACTAAGAGCATCTAAGGATCAGACAAGATAATTCATGCAATAGCATAGACAAAGATCAAATCAATTGTCAAGAATAGAACAAAGGCTACCGATGAGTAGGAAAAGGTATTAATCAATAACTATAGGTGATATTCATATATTGTGAGATTTAATGGATCTGTAATAGCAATTATAGATTGCACACAGTCAGGTGAAACATATTTTACACATTCTAACAAGTGGGGTACACTTAAGAAATCCTTTCAAGGAATGTGGACTTAATAGTCCTATTGTAAATCTCTTAACCGAGTGCACACTTCATCAGTGTTGCTAAAGCTCTTAACAGAGTAGATCCTAATAGGTCTCCACATTAATACTCCTAATAGGGTAGATCATCAGAAGTGATCAAATTGAAATCCTTAATCGGCTCCCTTCCATTCCGCAGATAGTGAAGTTTTGTGGGTGTCATCCCTACCACAGTTTTTACTTCCTAACAAGAGTTTTCTTTGATATCATATCTTGTGTTATGTTTCTATTAATTTCATGAATGTTTATATGAATGTTGCATACAATTAAGTTTATGAATTAATACTACATGCCTAAGAAAGAACATCAGATATGGTCCGTAATACAATAAAGTTTGATTACTAGTGATGAAAGGTGAAAAGTGTTAAAAATTTTAAAGGTACTGATTCACCCCTCCCCTCTCAGTACTACTTCCCATTAATCCCAACAATTGGTATTAGAGCTAAGTCTCTTCTTGGAAATATTAAAGGCTTAAGAGAAAAGATCATACAATGGAGAAGTACAAACTTGATAAAAATATTGAGAACAAAAAGCCTGAAATTTAGATGTTCTATGAACAGTATAAAGAAGCTAGAATCAGTATGAGATAGCTACTGGATGAAAGAAAGAATATGTCTTCTCGCTATCATGAGATAGATTATCTTGAGGAAGAGATTCCAGATTTCTTTGAGACCATGTCATCTTAAAATGGAAGCACTTCCATGTTAAGAACATTTATCCCTCCTTAGGGGATGTTTTTGACCACCATCACATTTTCCCCTCATTTTTGCATCCTCTCTTACTTTTGTGTGTATTTAGGACCCTAATTGGGCCTCTCCGGACACCTCCCATCCCATCTGGCATGTTTTCCAGGGGTTCTGACCCCCTAGGTCAAGGATGACCTTGACCTTGACCTGGGTCCCTCTTTCAAAACTGGAAGTCTGTCGGCTACCGGAGGTCATCAAAAATTCATTTCCCACTTTCGGGTCGGCTATTTTGGGTTCCGAAGTGGAAAATATTAAATTATATTTAATATAGGTCCTTTTCTAGGGGCATGGGTCCAATTATAATTTAATTCTCCTATGTTGGCCTCTCTAGAAGATTGTGCCCTAGTTTCATATAAAAGGAAGCTTTCTCCTCTCACTTTCTCTAAGTCTCTCTAAGTGAAGAACCAAGGAAGTATGATCAAGTGACTCTAAAGAAGTCATCAAGAAAAAATTTCAAGCATCCATTGTTCTACATTTTTTCAAGCTTTCAAAGTGTTCAATTCTTCCTCTCAAGCATTCAATTTCTCCATTGAAGATCAAGAATTCAATCTTTCAATCCTTTGAAGGGATTTGGTTCAAACATTCAAGATTCATCATTCAAAACCCTAGCTCTATCCATCATGGTGGAGTGATCTTCCTTAAAGATCCTTTGTCAATCCTCAAGACTCACTCATTATCCCTTCAAGGTGGATTCCAAGCATACAATCATGGAGGTTTATGGTTTCTAATTGAGTCCAAGCTTTCATATTTACATACTTGTTTACATTCAAAATACAATTACATATCTATTTAATATCATAGCTTCATTATAAGATTTACTTCTACTACTTTCTAGCATTCTCTATATCAATTATTAATTTCAAGGTTAATTCCTAAATCGGAGTTTGACCAAGGCAAACCCAAAACCCTTTTTCTTGCAGGTACAGGTTCGGAACAACAGATTGAGACAGAGATTTGGATACCCTTTTCAGCAAACTTTTGGGAACCAAAAATAGAATTCAGTCAAAGACTTTTTAGGTCGATTGTGACCTAGGACACAATTGGAAATTCTGGCAAATGGTGACATTGAATTGAGGGTACAAATCAGAACTATCTCTGAACAAAAATTGATTTTTGGGTTTTGTCCGTCTCTGCGTTTCTATTCCAGATTTGGTCTCGGATTTTCCTGAAAATCAACACAGGCTTCAGAAAACAACATTCTTCATATCTAGAATATTTCAAGGTTAGTACATTTCTCTTATTCAATTCAATTCAATTTCTTAATCTTTCTAAAACTATCACATATCCTCTTCTAGAAAACAAGAATTAGGGTTTCTCTCTTTAATCCATATCCTTAATAGGTTGATTCATTTATGCATTAATCCCTTCTTTAGGGTTAATCAATTTGGATCTTCCCTTTGGGAAATTTGGGTTTAAAAGAACAATCCTACCCTCCTCACACACATATTGACACACACATCCATAAACAAAAATTCTTAAATGTAAGATCTCTTATATTACATTTTGGTGACACACATTTTAGATCTTTACATTTTGGTGAACCCGCGATAGACAACTCTTTCTTTTTGGTGTTAGATGCTTTGCCTCTTTTCCTTAGAGATTAGCTTTTACATACGTATTAAATTAGTTTTTTTTTATGCTCTTACACTTTAAAATACAAAAAATCTACATAATCATAAAAATATAAAAATAAACACTTCTTGCATTTCATTCACTATGAAGATCTTGAAGATGCTTTGGGGTATGGCTATTTTTCTCATTATGCTTCTTTTAGCATCTCTCTATAGTACTTATGATGTTTATGAAAGTATCATCCATTTAATTATGTTTGTTAATCTTCATGTTTCACTTTCTTGTGTTATTTTGAGATTAACTAATACTAGTCTTCCTACTTTCAAAACTTTCATCAAAGATTTATGTAGTGGACTTATTACTCTTTTGGATTCGGTGAAGAATTGGGTAGATGATACCCCACCTCCTAATATTCCTACTCCTATCATGCCTAATATTCCTAATCCTAATCCTATCAATCCTAATCCAATTCCAAATATTCCTATTTCTATTTCTCCATCTTGAATCCCCAGTTCTTCCCATATTTATGATGGGGCTCAAGCTAGGATTCATGGTAATGATCTTCAAGAATTCTTTCATTTACCTTCACCTCCCTATCCAATCCATGATGATGTCAAAGGGAAAAACAAGGAAACCTCTTCTAATCCTATCATTCCACCATACACAACATTTTCTCATGAGCACCATAATCAATATCCTCCCATTGAAGCTTTGGAAGATAGGTACACTATCAGATATACTATGGTGGATAAACAAGGATATAAAGGTTTAGGGCTTGGTATCAATGAACAAGGCATTAAAAACTAGATTAATTCATCTCCTAAACAAGATATGCATGGTATAGGTTTCCCACCTCCTCCAATCAAGGTAGTGGATCTTAACCACCATCCTCCTCTTCATGTTCTTCTTCCAACACCTTCTTTAGATCACCCTGATACTCCTCAAGATGTGGCTAAGAAAGTATATGTCCAATTAATGAATTCTAAGAAAGAAATCTTCAAACCTATTCCAAAAAATTCTCTCTTTAAATACAGATGTCCTTTTCATTATATTAATAAACATTTACTTGCTGATTGTGTGCATTTCAAGTTATATGTTCAAGAAAGAGCTTCTTTGGGAATTATATCTCATTCCAGTGCAGTATTACAATTTCTTCATAATTTTGATATAGGACATTCCCCTAATTCTTCTATAAGTTAGATTATGTTTCTCCTCTTTTTCTTAACTGGGGGGCAAGAGGTATTTTATTCCAGTCATATAGGATACATTTTTGCTCTTAGCATGTATTTTGTTTTGAGTTTAATTGGTTATTCTTTCTATATTCTATCCCTATAAACCATTCATGATATCTTTTCTAGGACATTTATTTTGTAAAGATATCTCTTTGGTATGAAATCTCTTGATATAATTTGATATATCGCTTTCTTTCATCCCTGGGGGCAAGGTATTTTCCTTCTTCCTCTATCTAAGGATCTATTTTCCTTAGCTTAGTGGCATTTGTTTATCAGATAATATTATTTCCTTATAAATATGTATGTTTTTTACTATGGATACCCTCTTATATGGGAGGTTATTGTCCTAGGTCATCACCTCTTCTTTATTTTGAAAACTATGCTCTTGATAAACTCTTGCCCTTTCTCTGGTTAGATTTTGACTCCTTCATTTTGAGATTCCTCTTCCTCTTCATCGCAGGGGGCTAGATGATCAAATCTTGGGTCCCTCTTTTCTTTAGAAGATGACATTTTATCCTAAGCACTCCTCTATGGTGGGGGTCTTGATGATAATATCTCTTCCTCTTTGAGGATCCTTTTTCCATATGTCACATATCCATTTCATGATTATCTATGTTCTTAGAGGTAACCTGTCAATACTCTTTGCTAGGGATATTGTGTATATTGTTGTTAAACTAGATATCTCCTTACCTTGTGAAGTAGGTATCCTCTTTCTCTTCCTTATCTTGCCTAGTGGGCAGTCATGATAAGGAGGGGGCATATATATTTTCTCCCTTATACTATATTTTACATTAGTTTACATTTTACAAACATGCTAAATCCTTGAAAGGTAATGCACATAAGTTGCTAAATCTTGAAGAGACACGCATTTTTATTATTTTTTGCTAAATCCTTGGAAGTTAATGCACATAATTTGCTAAATCCTAAAGAGACACACATTTTTAAATTTTACAATATGCTAAATCCTTGGAAGGTAACACACATAAGTTGCTAAATCCTGAAAAGACACGCATTTTACATTTTCCATAGTGATACAAGAATGTGGATCTATGGATATTTTAAAAGCCATCAGAAGACACATTACAATTAAAAAGCACAGTTTATGGGTGAACCTATTGGGCTCTCCCTCCTTGGTGATTCATGGTAAGGTGGGCATCTTACTAGGCGAGGTAATCACTTTCTCTTTTCTCTCTTTCACTTTCATGCTAGTAGGATTAGATCATGAAGATATGTCATCTGTAGTGTTGCTCTTGTCTTACTTATGTAATCATGTATGTTTTCTATGATTGATTTCTCTTTATATCTTTATGCATGTATGTTGAGTTAGAATCCTTGGTCTAAGGACTCAATTCCTTGACTTAGTGATGTTCTACCTCGTTGCAATCCACCAGAGTCTTTCTTCTAACTTTACCGTGAGTATGTTCGATTTCTATAGTCCCGCTAAAGTAGGGGCTTAATGTATCCTCTTAAAATGGAATAAATTCCATGTTAAGAAGGTTTATCCCTCCTTAGGGGGTGTTTTTGACAACCATCACATTGTCCCCTCATTTCAGCATCCTCTCTTACTTTTGTGTCTATTTAGGACCCTAATTGGGCCTCTCTGGACACCTCCCATCCCATCTGGCATGTTTTACAAGGGTCCTGACCTAGGTCAAGGATGGCCTTCACCTTGACTTGGGTCCCCCTTTCAAAACTGGAAGTCTATCGGTTTCCAGAGGTCATAAAAAATTCATTTCCCGCTTCTAGGTCAGTTGTTTTGGGTTCCGAAGTGGCAAATCTTAAATTATATTTAATATAGGTCCTCTTCTAGAGGCATGGGTCTAATTATAATTTAATTCTCCTATGTTGGTCTCTCTAGAATATTGTGCCCTAGTTTCATATAAAAGGAAGCTTTCTCCTCTCACTTTCTATAAGTCTCTCTAAGTGAAGAACCAAGGAAGTATGATCAAGTGCCTCTAAAGAAGTCATCAAGAAAAAAGTTCAAGCATCCATTGTTCTACATGTTTTCAAGCTTTCAAAGTGTTCAAGTCTTCCTCTCAAGCATTCAAGTTCTCCATTGAAGATCAAGGATTCAAGATTTCAAGCCTTTGAAGGGATTTAGTTCAAACATTCAAGATTCATCATTCAAAACCCTAGATCTATCCATCATGGTGGAGTGATATTCCTTCAAGATCCTTTGTGCATCCTTAAGAGTCACTCATTCTCCCTTCAAGGTGGATTCCAAGCATACAATCATGGAGGTTTATGGTTTCTAATTGAGTCCAAGCTTTCATATTTACATACTTGTTTACATTCAAAATACAATTGCATATCTATTGATAATCATAGCTTCATTATTAGATTTACTTCTACTACTTGCTAGAATTCTCTATTTCAATTATTGATTTCAAGGTTAATTCCTAAATTAGGGTTTGACCGAGGAAAACCACTCCCCCAACAAAAAAATCATTTTTCTTGTAGGTACAGGTTTGGAACAGAAAATCAGGAAAGAGATTTGGATACCCTTTTCGGAAAATTTTTGGGATCTAAAAATAGAATTTCAGTCTGAGACTTTTTAGGTCGATTATGACCTAGGGCACAATTGGAAATTATGGCAAATGGTGACATTATCTTGAGGGTACAAATCGCAACTATCTTGTAATAGAAAAATATTTCTGGTTCTTGTCCATCTCTACATTTCTATTCCAGATCTGGTCTCAGATTTTCCAGAAACTCAACACAGGCTTCAGAAAACAACATTCTTTAGATCTGCAATATTTCCAGGTTAGTACATTTCTCTTATTCAATTAAATTAAATTTCTTAATATTTCTAAAACTATCACATATCCTCTTCTACAAAATGAGAATTAGGGTTTCTCTCTTTAATCCATATCCTTAATAGGTTGATTCATTTATGCATTAATCCTTTATTTAGGGTTAATCAATTTGGATCTTCCCTTTGGGCAATTTGGGATTAAAAGAATAATCCTACCCTTCTCACACACATATTCACACACACATCCATAAACAAAAATTCTTAAATGTAAGATCTCTTATGTTACAATTTGGTGACACACATTTTCGATCTTTACAGAGTCTTCAGGATCAAATACAAGCAAGGCATCAGATACATAAGAAGAAAGCAACACAAGCCTAACTGAAATCAATCTACATCTAGCTGGACAAGTCAAATCTCTACAAATCGGTTAAGAGACAAAGATGGTAAGAATGATTGATGTCATGAACAATGCAAGGCAAGCTGAACAAGAAATAACTCTAGCTATTGATGATAGAAGAAAGATCATAGACAAGCTACAAGAAAAGGATTCTGAGATACAAAGACTTACAGAGCATCACCATGAGGTAAAAAATCAGATTACTGTTATGAGTCAAGAAGCAAACATAATGAATGTGGAACTCATTGAAAGAATACAAATTATTGGTGAACTAAGAGAAGAGAATGAAAAACTAAGGAATGAGGCTAGAATTCAACAACAAAATAATGACATGATTAAGAGAGCTAAAGAGAGTACAAAAATGATGGATGAATTCTTGAATGCACAAAGAAGACCCAACACCAACATTGGACTAGGGTACACGAAGCATGGAGAGTCATCAAATGAAGCTGATCCAAAAGATGCATGTACCCCAATCCTAGACCAAGGAAGCTGACATGCAATCATTGTGGAAAGCAAGGCCACACCTCACATGTCTATAGGAGAAAAGACAAAGGTATTCCTAAATCCACATTTACATTCATTGGACATTGTTATAAATGTAGCAAGAAATGACATAAAGCACACGAATGTAAATCAAAGGTGAAAAAACCAAAGAAGGAAACCTATATGGACAAGTATTGTCCCACCTGCAAAATGCATGGGCACACATCTCTTGAATGCAAGAGGAAGAAAATTGAAGCATGGAAACCCAAAAATGAAGAAAATGCATATAAATCGAGAAGAGTCAATAATTCATATGTTTGGGACTACAATACATGGATAAACTACCCAGCATGTGGTAGATATGGTCACATTTCTGCAAACTACATGACAACATGGACCAAAAGGCCTAGAGGTTGGACCAACCCTAGAATGGCATGTTTGCACTTTCATAAGGTTGGACATCTAAAGAAGGACTGCAAAGACTGAATAAAAGAAACCACCACTTTTGCAAATGATAACACCATTGAAGACATCAAGAAAATGAGAAAGCAAATGTGGAGGAAAGCTTCAACCATTGAGGAAGCTTGACCAAGAAATGCAGTAGGTGACACCTTATTCCATGGATCTGGTGATATCACCACCCTACCTAAAGATGAACAAGTAAGTATGGAACTGCACTACACCAAGTCATATTTTACATCAGGTCCATTATACAAATTGATAGATAGTCAAAATCTGCATGAATAAAGATGCATATTATGTTACTTGTCACAATTCTAAGAAAAAAACCCCAATGGTAAACACATACCGAAAATCATTGATGAACATAAAAGGATGAGCTGTCTACACTTGCCGTGAATTGTTGGTCAACACATAAAAAGACTAAGTTGCTAATGTAACTTGACACCCGTTAGTAAGAAAGCAAAGTCACAAAGTTGTCTTGACACTACACTGAGATCTGTCAGTGAAAGAGACAATCTTAACAACCATCCCAAGCATCTTTTCAACACCAAAAATGTTATTTGAGAAGTCTTCCTGATGAACTCCGTCTTCATGAACCGACAAGTTGTTGAGCATTTATGAAAGACTTAGGGCAAAAGTCTATAAATACTTGATAGAAGCACTTCATTTCTCACAAGTGATTTGAGCAAATAGAGAAGAGCAAAAATAGAGAAAAAAGAGAGCAGATAGTAGAGTGACCTCGAATCGATCCAACATACTCCAAACTGTTCACTCACTAGCTACATGGATCAAAGTAAGTACCGAGCACACCAAAGAACGTCTCTATTGTTATTTTCAAAAAAGCCCTAAATTTGAAACACAATGGCAACCACTTCAAGAATAGTAAAATTGAAGAATGATAAGAAGAATGTCATTAAGTTGATAAAGAATAGAACCTGTGTGGAACTTAAATACAAGATATTCCCAGAGATTGCATCGCAACCCAATGATTATGGCACATTTTCAAAAATTCCACCTAGGGTTTCGCTGATAGAAGACGTAAGGTCCTACATTCACTGCAAGATCACTGAGATAGGTGATCTAGAGATAGATCAAGCTTACAAGAAGCTGTGTGATGAACAAGGGAACCTGAAGGAAGAATACAAACACTTACAGGTAAAAGGGATAACAAATGCCCTATATTTCCTGAGGGTTTTCAAAACCAACTGGCTTAGGTTAGTTCTGAGCAGAATGCACGACCACAAACTATGGTTGGATGAACCCAAGAAGATCATAAAGGATGTGTTACATGCTATAATAGGTTACCCCATAACCAACAAACCTAAGGCACATAAGCATCCCTCTCGACCAAAAGTAGAAAAACTCACCAATGCTATGTGGGATAACAGAGGACTTAAGGTGAACACCATCACCGATGACGAACTGAGGTTAGGTGCATGTGTGATAGGCTACAAAATATTCCAAGATAGTAGACTAAACAACATAGCATCAACAATAGTAAGAACAACTTACAAGATTGTCATTAAGGGAATACATATGGATCTATGTGAGATCCTATTAAAGCAACTTGATGAGAATATGACAACAATCAGGTCTGCAAAGACAAACACATGTAAGTTTGGCTCACTTATAATGTGTATATTCTTTTATTTTCAAGAACACTTTCCTTCAGTTGGCAAAGTGAAATGGGACACTACCAAGCCAATCAAATTGCAAATGAGTGACCTTATCAAGTCACTAGGTGACAAATTTGATTCGGTGATGACTGATTACTTCCTTGACTTCAAGGAAAAGATGATGAAGAGAGTGAGGATCCTTGAATAGTTGATTGAAAAGCATAGGGATGAAATATATTTTATGGTAGACTCATATTTCACTCACATTAAAATAGTTGTACCAAGGATAGCCTAGTTAGCACCTCTTGACTATGAGATTAACATAGATCAAGAAACAAATGCAATTGATGCATTAATGAATGAACCACTTGGCAGTAAACAACCAAGATTTGGGACATATGAAGAGGCCAAGTCCAAGATAAAATTAGGCCTAGTAATCAAGAAGACTGTCAACAAGAAAAATAAGATGGTGAAGAATCTTGAAAATATGATGTCACTTAATGAGGAGGAGAAAGAACAAATAGAGGAAATTGAGGAATGGGGTACCATCGATGAAGAGTAAGATGAGAAAGAATTAGATTCTGAGGCCACTGAGTTTGATGTGTCTCCACCTCCTACCAAGAAACCAAGGACCACAGTGGCTCAGAGGACAAGGAGCCAACTTGTAAAAGATACTACACCTCTTGAGAAAGGTCAAGTGAGGACCTATAAGAGGAAGAAGAAAACAAAGAAGCAAATAGAGAAAAAAACACCTACCAAAAGGAGCAAAATATTGGTCAAGACCAAAGTTGACATTGAAGATTCAAAATAGGATGAGCCTAATGTAGATAAGAAAAGCTCAACCCCTAGAACTATAGATGAAATTGTTGATTCAATTGCTACAACCGGTACCATGACCAATATAAAAATTAGCAAATGGGCTAAAATAGAGCCAGAGGACCAACATAAAATACAAGATTCAATAATCAGGGCAATGGTCAAGTACAAATATGTACCATTGGAGTTTTTTCACAAAATACCCAAAGAACTGGGTGATAGAATTTCACAACAATGGTCTTATGCTTTGCACATAGAAAAGGAAGCAAGGGAGAGGGTACTTGTCACACTCATGCCTCCCAAATAAAAAATGGAAGAGATAAAAGAGATAATCAAAAAGAATTCTAATAAATTTGTGGCAAAGATAAGAGCTTACAAGGTGCTACAAGATAAATTTATAGAGCTAGACAGCATGACAGATGCTAAATGGAGAAAAACCCTAGATCTACCTATAGAATCAACAAGTCGTGTGAATCAATTGTTTCTCACCGACACACCTCATGTAGAGGATCACAAAGATAAAGCGAGTCCTAAGCACATTGATTTGGATAATGTGGATACTAATGAGCCCATTGACTTAGATAAAGTCATGGATGATCTTGACATTCAAGAAATCACTCATTATGATTCTGATAAAGATCTAGATAGAAAGAAGATGATGTCATTTTCATATCTCTTAAGGATCAAAACAAGCAACAAGAATTGGAGACACAAGGAAATGAAGAATCAAAAGCAGGAGATACAAGCATACCTGGAGAAAAGGGTGATGTGGAAACAAAGGATGCCACAGATGATTCAAAAGACACAACATAGATCAAGCTACAACTGATGTTCAGCAAGATAAGTCTACTGATCAAAATAAAGAAGGAGAAGAACAAGTAGAGGAAGAAAATCAGAAGGAGAAAAGTGAAGAAGAGAAGACAGATGATTCTCAAAAGAAAATAGAAGAGAAATATTCTAAAACACCCAAGGTTAATGAAGATACATCTTCACCTAACCAACAAGTGAACCTTGAGTAGAAGGAACAAGAGGTTTCATCTACAAATCCTTCACCGAGTACCTCAGAGAAAACACATGAACTATAAATGGTAGTTCATACATCTGCCTCTACCCAAATATCAAGGAAGAAGAAGAGAAAGAACAAGAATCTGGTCACTTTGGATGAAATAATTGAGATTCTAGTATGTGATCCTAGAACATTGGATCTAACTGAGTTAACAAGGTATGCAAGACTTTGCATAAGGAAAGCCATGCAGGATAAGTTGAGAAAAGCCACAAAGGAAGCAAAGGTACTTGAAGTTGCGAGAAGTATCCTTCAAAAAAATGTACCTGACACAGATGTTGATCAAACAGCCCCCATGCTTTATCAATTAGTGGTTCTCACCGACGCTATCACATCTCAAAACATAGATGTTGAGAAGGCTATGGAAGCTAGACTTGAAAATAAGTATGAATTCAAGTTAGCAGAGAAGATAAGCCAAGAAGTGGCACTACAAAAGGTGAAGCTATCTAAACTGGTAAGCACAGTAGACCCCATAATTTCAAAAGCTATAGCCTTGATACAAAAATTATGCACGTTAGATCAACTCACAAAGGAGTATCTCAACAAGATAGCACAAATTGATGTTGATCTTCAAGCAAGTGCACAAAGTCTCACAAACAGTGAAGAGGAAATAAAATTGCACAATGAATAGCTCAAGCAAGCTAGGAAGCTAAGACAAGATATACAAATTACAGAAACCAAGTTCACAGATGTGAATGATCTTCAAGCTCAACTCTTACCAACTCTTATAATACTGCAATAGCATATGACAGAGGCAAGAGCACTTATTTCCACCCAAGAAACATCTATCCTAGACAGAATTTATGATATGCATGCCCAGATTGAGCTAGAGCACATGGCATTAGAACTCCTCAAAGAAATATGGGAGAAAATGATCGAAGATATCAAGAACACTCACTCCCACATTCTTTACACACTGTAAGTTACACATTTTTGTCACATTTTTGACAACTTATAAGTTGTACATTTTTTTCATGATTATCAAAAAAGGGGGAAATGATATGTATAGTCAATCAGTAAAAGGGGAAAATAAAAGGAGGAAATGATATGTACATTCAGTCATTTGAAAGAGGAAAGAACAAAAAGGGGAATGTATAGTACAAAGGCAAGTATACATGTACATATACTTATACTATACCGATGCATACAGTTAGGGGGAGTCATAT
>MU224281.1:503342-532077 GCA_018584345.1 Thuja plicata
TTTGCAGCAAGATGTAAATTAGCTTGGGTTTCTTTTAGAGGTAGCCCTTGAGGGTAGACATAGTCAACATGGAAAGTATCATCATTAGGCTCACTCTTTGGTGGAGGAATTTTGGATAGTTGTGAAGTTTTGTGAGATGGACGAAGGATGAAAGGAGTAAAGGCCATGGGAGAAACCTTTCTAGATAGAGGTTTTTGGTTTAGATCTTGCTTTAGAGTGGTACCTTTCTCTTCATTCTCTTTATTATCTTGATTGAAAATAGGGTGGTCATGAAATTTCCCTTGATCCAAGATAGGTTTGTTGCACTTAAATGTTTCATTTTGGGAAGAAGATGAAGATACATATGGCCCATCATCATAAAGAAAAGGAAAAATTGATCGTAATGATGGATTTTTAGATAATGTATCCTTTTTTTTCCTCATCCTTCTTTAAGGTTGATATATCATCATTATGATAAAGGGTAGCTCCTAATTGAGAAAAATATGCTTATTTATCCTTCTTCAAAATTAAGCACATTATTTCCATAAATATGGGATCTTGGGATGCCTCCAATATGTCATATTCAGTTACTTCATCGTATTGAGTCCTATGGATATTTTCATCTTGATTTTGATAATTATTCTCCACCATAGGATTGATTCATTTCTCAAATAGATTCATCATTATAAATATTTTCAAAGAATATGATCTATTTGTTTTACTAACAAAGAATAACTCCGAAAAGGGTATCAAAATATGATTTCAAAATTGTTCCAAACCCTCGGGAAATTCCTCCTGTTTTCCCTTTTTTTTTTTTGGGCATCACTTTCCTATGTGTAGGTGTGACTTAAATGTTAACAGGCGTCAAATGGAATTTATGTAGGTGACACTCTACAATTGAGCAGGCGGCTTTTGCCTATTGATAGGTGTTGTTTAAATGTTTCCAGGTGTCACTTTCCAATAACTTACGCGTTGTTTAAAAGATGCCATGCGTTGCTTTAGAGTTGCTGGCATTACAGATATCTCTACAGGCATTGTTTAACTGCTCATACGCAGCATTTGGCAGATAAAAGTTATTTTTGTCAATTTTTTTGGTTTTTAAAATTTTAAGGGTTATGATCAGGTCTCCTAGAGAATATTCTTTCTTGAAAAGTAAATACAAACTCAACACACATCAAATTTGCATCATGTCCCTAAAATAACATTAATGTGTATGTTCTCGGTCTTTTTAACAAGTATAAAACAAGAATAGCTTCCACGCAATCTACCTAGAGTCAGATTTGGCTTTTAACATTTGGCTCTAAAAGGTAGCTTGCTACTTATTTGGGATTTAATTAACACCTCTGTTCTAAACTATGTCAAGTTCTTTTACCCCCTTGAAGGCTTCCCACATGCACAAAAGTACGATTTTACGCAATCCCGAAGGACTACTCAAGGAAGTGAAGAAACTTGCACACAATCTAGTCACCTTCCAATTAAGGAAGAATGTATTTATTTATAGTGGGTTGAATAGTATCATGGAAAAAGCGATTGTCTCCTACTTTGGGTCATTCCCTCTTACCGTCCTCGCAAGGAAATTCTCAAGAGGCCGGCCCTCTAAAGATTTATTCTACCTAGCATGTATATGAAAGCAATAAAGTGAACTTGGTTAAACAATTTTGGGAATTTGATTCACTTAAAAATTGAAGAACATATCCCTATTGTTGTCCCTTGTTCAAAACACTTCAAGCAATATTGATTCTTTTTCAACCTCGTTACAAAGAGGTTCTTATAAATGAAGTGTTTGGTTAATTTTGCCTTCCTATTTAGCTAGTTAATTGAAATGCCACAATTTAAGAAAAAAAAAGCTTGATAAGTAGATTACCTCTTTCGAAGCTAGCAATGGATAGGTGCATTTATGAGTTTTTTCTTGTTTTTAACTCACCTAGTGGCAATCATTCCCTCTCTGGCTCCTCCAACAAGTTAATCAACACAAAGGCCAAAGTGAAGAAAAATTGAAATCAAATTGACAAATGCTCTTAAGTTCTTTTGATAAAATTCATCAAATCAAGTTTAAAGAACTTAAAGCATAAAAATTAATTTAGAGTAGGGAATTTCTTTTTGTATCCACTACTCACTTTTAAGTAATGATCATAAAAATTCTCTTCTACCTCTAAATTTTCTAAAATATGGGCACTATGCAAATCTTTAGAGTATTTGTTGAGAGCTCTTACCTCTTTGCTTTCTTTTGTAACTCTGCTTTCTGGTTTATATACTTTTAGATGTTTGTTCATTTGCAGGAAACACACAGGCAGAGAGTAAAAAATCTGAAATCAATGATTAATCAACAAAAGAATATGAAAAGCAGAAGGTGGCATTTAACAGCTAGCAGGCGTGATTTCAATATTCCTAGGCATTGTTTAAAACGGCATAGGTGTTTCTTTCCAGTGAATTAGGCGTTATTTAACTCTGCTATGCATAAAAATTTAAATGATAGGCATGAAAAAAACTAAAAATTGCGTGAAACAAAAACTACTAGGCATCATTTAAAAGTTTTTAGGTGGATTTTCCCAAGGCATAGGTGAGGCTTTACTGTCACAAGTATGCCACTTTATCTCACAGCCGACACAGAAAGAAAAGACAGAAATAGAAGGATTTTTGTAGGCGTTAGTTAACTTCTGGTAAGCATCATTGAAATGTGTATATGCATCATTAAAATGTGCATAGGGGTCATTAAAATGTGCATAGTTGTCATTAAAATGTGCATAGGCGTCACTTCCCTGAAAATCTACAAACTTTGCGCAAAGTGAATCAAAAACACATACAAAACTTTGAAAAATGATGAAAAAGAGGCCTAAAGCCCCATGGTGGGTGCCATTTGTGTTTGAATTTAATACACCTTCATGAGATTGATTTATTTAACCTCAATTCTATGGAAAAACATAAACAATTTAAACTAAAGAATTGCATTTAAATCACTAAACATCTCATGGTTCTCTAACTAGTATGCTAGTAAAGCTCTCAGCCTTAATCTCTACTAGTGAAAATCCTAGAATGAGAAATTGACACAAATATATTCCTAGTCTAGCTCAATTCTCTCTCAACCTGATGATTTATAATTCAAATGCTCATTAAAATGATATAAAAAATGATCAATTTTCTATTGAAACTCTCAAAATGCTCAAGATTACTCAAAATTGCCTATAGGTTTTGTTAATGTTTTCCCCTGACCTTGTCAAAGAAAAGGATAATTAATGAGGATCAAACAAACCCTCCTACACTTCAAGCTCAAAGGCTCAGGCGGGTGTACCAATTGGATTCACTTCTTTCAGTGAATCATGAGATGGATTCCTGTCCATCACACTTGATATAATAATCATTCACAACTCTTTAAATAGAAAGGGAAAATGATTTGAATAATTGATTGATGAAGAAAATACAAGACAAACCAGAGACCAGTGCCTTATCTATTGGGAAATAGAGTCAAACAAATGTGCACTCCCAGAAAACTTATAACTCCAAACTCAAAAACCCAAATGAAATGCCTTGCAAGCCATTCTTCTCATTTCAATTCCTGGACATCATATTCATATGCAAACTTAGAATTCTCAGAATTTGAAAGCAAGACTTACTCTCTCCTTGAGAAAAACTCAAATTCAAACCCACAGATACCTTGTAACTGGTATATTAACATGCCTTACAAGTTAATATACAAGAATCAAAACAAACATACAAAGACATCAAACAAGTTCTGAACAGGGATTTCCTTTGTTTTTCATTAAAAATCATCTGAAACTATACATTGCAAGACCATGAACACAAAAATTAAGACTCCAAAGCCTGGAAGCTATCCAGAAGTATAAATTTCAACATTTTTGTCCAATTGAGAAGAATCTGAGATATAGAGGAATTGGAAAAAACAAATTCAGTCACTGACACCTGTCCTTCTTCTCCTAGAAAATATCTTCAACTGATTCTTTCTGCAACTATCAAAATCTGATTTGATCTGGATTGAAAAGGCTCACAAAATCAAAATCCTCTCTTCAATACCTTTCCAACGGTATATGATACTAGATATTTTGGATAAAAATGCCCCCTGAAATCATTTATCAAAGATCCTCTCTCGTGCACATTTTTTAATAATTTGAAATCTTTTCAATAGTTTGACTATTGAATTGAAATGACATTTTAAAATATATTTTAATCTTTTTTACTCACAGTGCACCAGATTTGGACAAATGACATTCACTGATTCGTTCTAAAAATTCATCTCTGCATCCTTGACTAGCTCCAATTTTGCCTCTGTGAGTGCAGGACTGAGTTGAATCGCTCAGTCGCAACACTTTTTCACCACCTCAGAAAACTTGGGAGAGTGCGCGACTGATCTCAGTCACACACTCATGCATCATTTTTGATCATTTGTAATACTTGCACAACTGCGCGACGAGCTCATCGCTCACTCGCGTAGCATCTAACCTTGAGCGCAAACCCTCTGCCATCGAGCGACAAGCTGCTTTTCTCCTCCGTGACCGTGTGACTTGATCTGAAATTTTTTTTTGGTCAGTAGACTAGGCATGCTTCTCAAGGCAAGACACCAACCACTCGCATGTAGAGAGCCTCCTCTTCATCTTTAAAGTCATATATTTGGCTTGTTTCTTATAAGGACCATGAGTTTCCTTTGCAGCACCAATGTGGGATTAATCCCCTGAGTGTTTTTAAAGACTATCCATTTTCGTTCAAAATTGAGGGGCCCACCATGTGCCCAACACTATATCCAGTCAAGGGGCCCGCTAGTGGGCCTCCTGACTTCTTATTTACAATACAACTGTGCATTGTATTATAAAAAAACAAATAATACCACAACATTGTGCATGTGGGACAATCTTCTTTGTATTTTCCAAGTTTTTATCTTCCTCACATGTTTATCTCCTACGTTGGGCATCCATTCTTGTTTTAAAACCAGTACAATGCATCTTGAATGTTGTCAAAGATTATTTACTTGGCACAGACCTTCCCTTTTGGTATCATACGCAGCTGGAAATGTGGCAAATACTATAGATTTTTGTTTTTTGCCCATGCCCTGCTCCATGTGATGCGCTAGCCTTTCTAACTTGCTGCATGACTTTCTATTTGAAAACTTCACACTTCATAACACCCTTCACTTCATATCTCACAGCCCTCCATTTCATGGCGTGGCACCATTCTGAATTCTTGTGCATACATGCAGCGGATTCTATTTGTCTTTAGCTTTTATGCTTTTGCTCTGACAAGCCACCATTATGCTTTGTTTATGCTTCCACATTTTGTTTTATATTCTAGCTTCCCTCATCTAAACTGGTGTAACATTCCTTGAACTTAATGCAATGTCTGTGTATTTGTACCTTAAGTGTTTTGACTTCTTCCATTGGTTTTGGCGTGAGCTTCTTGCTCTTTTTTCAGTGCGAATCTTGGGCTGGAATTACACCTATCTTCATGCACTGATATTTGCCATTGTATTTTGTCATGGCATTAAAAATGTTTAAAATTACTTCTTTGCAGTGCATTCTTTCAATTTTAAACAACAGGCTTCTAAAAAACACAGCCACTCCATGGATTTTAATGCCATCTCCTTGATGACAAGCAGCATACCAAACTCTGAGCTGAGTCCCTCCTTGTTTGTGCTGCCAATTTGATGTGCGAGCCTCCTTTTTATGCAATGCGCAACTTCAATGCAAAGCCCTCTGAATCTGTATTACACATATGCATATGCCTTGCTATTTGTATTGCCAATGTCTAGACCAAGTCACTTTCTGAATCAATATCATTAATTCACTTCCATGGATGGAACCAGCTTTCATTGAATATCTTCAGCCAGTTCATAAATTGGTGCCAATTCACCTTGGATGTGAACAAAACATCATACAAGTGGTTTTCTTTCCACTTTTGCTGAGGGATTAATTTCTTTTCCCATTTCAAGTTCTTCTCAATGCTTACTCAATAGGAGTGATCTAGATTTTCAAAAAACTATACTATAACATACCAAATCAGCAGGGGTGCTGAACTTAGTCGACTTTGTTATCACTATTTTCAAAATCTATCTTCTTCTACTTCCATATTTGAATTGGTCATTCCAAACATAGTTCTTGTTCACTTTTACTACAATCCATGTCATTTTCAAGTTGAAAGCTGGTAACAAACAGTCATAGTCAACAATGCCACCCGCTGGTGATAGGTTTACTTGCATCTCCATGGAAAAATATTATTTTCCCTCTTCCTCTTCATGTCCCATTGGGAGAAATATCTGCTACAACTTACACATCAACCTCAATCTCAAACAAAGTGGATTTCCATTTCAATTTGTTTCTCTCTTTATAAAACAATGCAGCTTTAGTTTTTATTGCATTATAAATATTTTTCCATATCACTCTCACCATAGTTTCCTCCTGTTCTTAAATGTCTTTTCAAGCTTCCTCCCACAGTCATCATTCCTACAATCTACATTTAGAGATTCCCTTTCCATGGCTCAAGCTAAATCTTTAATTTCGACCAATCCACCACAAGCTAGAAACATTTGTTGCGACGACGTAAATTGATTATGGAGTCAACCCTAATTAAAGAAAAATATTCTCTGCAACTCCACTTCTGACTTTGATAGTACACCTTAGATGTTTAGAATTTAGTCATTTAACACACTTTCTGTGAATACTCTTAAGCTTCAAGAAATCAAAGTGTCAACTTGACTTCCTTGTAAAATTTCACTGCTGCAAATTGAAAACTGAAAGAAACTCCATTCAGATCTTAATTTCTTTAAAATATCAAACTGACCACTGAGACTCCGCTACTGAATGTGGTGATAGAATTACATACAAAGAATACAGATCCATAATCAACATCTCGAAATAGATATTTAACATAAATCTATAACACTCTAAAAATGACTTCTCTGTGAAAACAACTTTGTCAATACTGGTAGTCTGCATAAATTGCCCTCAGATTAGCCTTTGAAAAGACATCAAACTATGTGTTGAGGCTCAATCCTTGATCCTAGTAATACCTTTAGCTACATGGAGTATAGGGAAAAGAATCTCATCTCAAAACACTCATCCCATGCAAATTTACAAACCACTAAAGTTTGTTGTTCTGCAAACGCTATTCTTCACATACTGACAATCTGCACAAATTCGCTTTGGATCCGATTTCAAAAACTTGCCCAATGTACACCTACTGGTCAGAGGCTTGAGAACTTGATTCATTTTCCCACAAGGAATATGAGCCTTCAACTATATTTCTCTGATAATCATCTGATCAAATGGGATTAATCTGCAAAGTCAGCTCTTTACAACTTTCCTGAATTTAAACACAGTGAAAATGCAGAAATCGAGTTTGGAATCAATGAAGAAAAGTGATCAATCAGATTGGTAGAAGTCTAAAAATCTCCATGTAGTTAAAAGTCCATGCTTAAAATATGAGGGAGAACTCAATTATCCAATTAATTCATCCGGATACACATTTGCAAGACCTCAAAGTAGGTCATTCTACAATTCTGCATTTGACCATTTGGTAAATTGATGGAAACTGCAAATGGAATGAGCTTAGCAAACTGAACAAATGGATTCATTGTGACCTAAATATGGAGATATAAGAATTATTTTACCTCTATAATATGATACAAAAGGAACTTTTTCAGTTAGGTGACAAGGTCAAAAGTTACAATTAGTCAAACAGGGATACTCAGAATTCTGGGCATAACAAAGAAATGAGACATTTCTGGAAGACCAACTTTGAGGGATTGGATAACCTATCTAACAGATTCAAAATGGATTGATCTTTGAAACATAAAATCTTTGATATACACATAAAACATTCCTCAAAGTGGTGGGGTATGAAACTTAACAGGACATAAGATATTCAAAGGCAAACTAGGCATGTTACATCAAATTGATACTTAGGAAAAAGTGCAGATTTTGACAAGCACCTCCGAATGGCTAATCTCCAAAAAAAGCCAAACCTGAAATCTGAGGGTTGGAACCCACTGCATATGCCAAATGAAAGGTGAGGAACATGTCACCCAAGCATTTTTTCACAAAATCATCAAGCCTTTTTTTGCATGTGTTCAAAGTAAGGATTCTCCGCAAGTTTTTAGGGGTTATTCATCTTGCCTTGGAGGAATTTTTAGTATACTCATTCCAAATTTCTCCAAAAATTTGAGAGTACTAAAATTGGCTCTATCTAGGGATGCATGCCCCATGTGGGCATGCAGAGAATTTAGAATCATTGGTACAATAGACCATTCACAAACAAATTTAGATTTTGACTTTCTCTTCTCTTTATTCAAAACTTTCTCTTCTCAAACTGGGAAACTTATTGAAAACCACACACCACACAACTGAAAACAAAACAACTATATAATGTATACATTATTTACAAAAACCTCAAGCCCGATCAAAATTGAAACCAACACTTGCCTCTATCAAAAATCTGGTTCTCTTCTTGGCATACAAATATCGAACTGGAAATGCATTTGTACAACTGCTACTCAAACTCACAAGGAATCACAAAAATGAAGAATATCTTGTTTGTAATTCCTTTCATGTCTTCAAAAATTCTTCCATCAGAGGCATCATAATCAAAAGAATGAAACTCATTCTTCACATCAGCAAGTATCAGAAAATAAGAACCGTGACAATAGGGAAATGTATCATCATAAAACCCATCAAACCCCATTTGCATTATCCCCTCATTAACTGGCCGATTCATAAGGAAAGTAAATGAATCATTCTCACATAAGCCATGGATACCAAAATCTAAAAAAACCTCACAATGGAAAGGCATATTAGCATGTTGTTCAAAAAATGGATTAGAAACCTCCCCCACTTTCAAATTACCCACATGGTCATAAGAAGCCAGTTGATCATCATCACAACCCTGCTCATTACATGGAACAATGGACTCATTAAAAGAAACTTCAAACTCACAATCAATTTTATCCCGGGAAGAGACACAATCTGATTTCTCACTGCATATTGACACATTTTCAACATCAAAATTAGAATAGATCAAATCTGAAAACTGAATGCATTCCTCAAACAACGGATTTACAACACCATGTTTTTCTCGCATATAAACATGGTAACAAAGAGATGGCTGATCCGTATAAATGTCCTCATCAAATGCATCATTAATAAAAACTTTGAAGACATTAGTATCCCTACTATCATAATCACTGTCATAATCACTTTCAGCATATGACTCAAAATCAGAGATATCATTATAATTATACTCAACACCTCGATCATTAGGAAAATAAGTAGATAAAAAATTCATACTACCTTCTTCAACTGGAGGAGATGGGGAAATACACCAATCATCCTCAAGTTTCTCATCATGTGTAGGATTTTCATTACACAAACAATTCATATGCTGAAACATATCATTATTAAATGTAGAGACTTCAAATACACACTCATCTTGCACTTTTCTCTTTGACTGAAAAGACCCAACTAACTGATCTCCATTATGATTTTCACTCATAATATCATGATAAAGTTGCAAGATAGCATCATACTCTATCTCATAAGGAAAACCATCATTTACTATCCCCTTTTCCTTAAGTTTTGATACCAAATCCATTTCAAAACTCTTAATAGAAAACTCATTTGTATCATGCAGATGTAAAAGACTATTTTCAAAATTGGTGAAGATACTCTTACCTTCACATGCTGATTTGCATTCATTTCCACGAATGCTCTTATCTTCCCATGCTACATTATGATCACATAATAACAATGAATCAACATCTTCCAACATATCATTTTCTTTTGAAACATAGGTTTCAGCATCCTCTTGATCCTCATAAGAATGTAAAACACATACATCCTCTTCAGCATTCAAAACATTGTTAGTACCATTGTATCTAGGATCAAAATGAGAAGGTATTTTTGACATAACTTTGTAAGGCAAAGATTCACTTAGCAAGTCTACATTATAAGCATTTGAAACATCATTCATTGTTGCAACTCCTTGGAAATATGTATTGTTATCATCATTAGAAGTTTCTTCCACATGCAACAAAGGATCATTAACAATACATCTTTTCAAATCTGAATTCAAAATTTGATTAGAAACCAAAATAGATGGGTCAACACACCTACTTGGAGCTATAAATTTATCATAACAGTCTTCTCCATTCATAAATCTATTTTTCCCACAAATCCCTCTAGAGAAATGATTTTTTGTCATTTCATACTTGGCATTGTTTTCAATCTCTATTGTTGTGCTGAACGCTTGATGCAAAGTCTTAGGTTCTTTGTCTCTCAACCTATAACTCATCTTCTTTTCAAATGCACCATAATATACCACAACACACACATTGTCTTGAGGTCTACTACTTTCAGGTATTTCATGTAAAGTTCTTACAAATCTGATATTAACATCAGGAACTAGTTCATCCTCTTCAATCCTTAGATTCAACCATTCAGTAAATATATCACTCAAATTCCTTCGCTCACCAAATTATTCAATAAATGCAACATGAAATTCATCCCAAGAAGAAATTGAACAAGCTGGTAAAAAGGAAAACCAATCCCTAGCATTATCTTTCAAAGTTTGAACAAACAGCTTCATGTATATATCTTCATGCTTAATCTCAAAGTCACCCATCAGATCAGCAAATTCCTGCAAATGCTTACATGCTGAATCTGATTGTTTCCCCTCAAATTTTTTTAAATGCTTCCTAATCTTAGTAGGAATTTAATTTGGGGAACCATGAATGCCATCAAAGCATAATGGTGCATATCTTTTCATAGAAGAATTTCTACAAGAATTCATTATTGGCTATATCTTTTATGAAAGAATATATGGTACTTCTGACATATATTTGAACAAATCACACATATACCAAAGATTTTGACATGAACCTTGCAACTTCAACCATCTAATTTTTAAAATAACAACATACTTCTGATTTGATATTTGAATCTTTTGAACCAAGAAGTATGACAGAATTCAAAACTATTTTCCCCCTTTTTTAGTGACTTCTTCACCTATTGAGGAAACTTTTCTTTCACATAAAAAACATGAGGATTACCTGGGAATACAATTGCAGTTGCTGCTCTTATTTCTTTAACTAGAAATTTGGCAGATCTAGAGCCTTCTTCATAGCTCCATCAAGTTCTTTTCAACATAGAGTTGCCACCTCCTTGCAGAGGAGAATCTTCAAATAGAAAAATCTATTTAATATATAATAATTATTTCTAGGTTCCCTCCAACCAGAAAAGCCACATAATCTTTCCGTATTTACTACAGTAAAATACTTCCAAGGTATCTTTCCACAAATCTAAAACAAATTCCAAATTCTATTAACTTGACTCTTTCTTTCAAAACTAGAAATTCTAGCATAGATAAAAACATGATTGATTATAACCAATCCCCAGTAGATTCGTCATTTTGTTAATCCGACTCGGATGGGCTGACTTGAAACTGGATTAAAAGATTTGGAAATTTAGAAAACCAGAGATTCTAGGAAAGTTCCAAGATTATTGCATCTCTTATGTCCCTAGAAGAGTCGCCATTCTGTTAACATTTTTCCCTAACCTTGTCAAATAAAAGGCTAATTAATGAGGATCAAACAAACCCTCCTACACTTCGAGCTCAAAGGCTCAGGTGGGTGTACCTATTGGATTCACTTCTTTCAGTGAATCATGAGATGGATTCCTGTCCATGAAAATTGATATAATAATCATTCACATCTCTTTAAACAAAAAGGGAAAATGATTTGAATAATTGATTGATGAAGAAACTACAAGAAAAACTTGAGATCAGTGCCTTATCTATTGGGCAATAGAGTCAAACAAATGTGCACTCCCAGAAAACTTCTAACTCCAAACTCAAAAACCCGAATGAAATGCCTTGCAAGCCATTCTTCTCATTTCAATTCCTAGACATCAGATTCATATGCAGACTTAGAATTCTTAGAATTTGAAAGCAATACTTACTCTCTCCTTGAGAGAAACTCAAATTCAAACCCACAGATACCTTGTAACTGGTATATTAACATGCCTTACAAGTTAATATGCAAGAATCAAAACAAACACACAAAGACATCAGACAAGCTCTGAACATGGATTTCCTTTGTTTTTCATTAAAAATCATTTGAAAATGTACATTGCAAGACCATGAAAACACAAATTAAGACTCCAAAGCCTAGAAGCTTCCCAGCAACATAAATTTCAACATTTTTGTACAATTGAGAAGAATCTGAGATATAGAGGAATTGGAAAAATAAAATTCAGTCACTAACACCTGTCCTTCTTCTCCCAGAAAATATTTGCAACTGCTTCTTTCTACAACTGCCAAAATCTAATTTGATCTGGACTGAAAAGGCTCACAAAATCAGAATCCTCTCTTCAATACCTTTCGAATGGTATATGATACCTGATATTTTGGGTAAAAATGCCCCCTGAAATCATTTATCAAAGATCCTCTCTCGTGCACATTTTTGAATAATTTGAAATATTTTGAAATCTTTTCAATAGTTTGACTATTGAATTGAAATGACATTTTAAAATATGTATATTTTAATATTTTTTACTCATAGTGCACCAGATTTATACAAGTAGCATTCGCTGATTCGTTCTAAAAATTCATCTCTGCATCCTTGACTGGCTCCAATTTTGCCTCCACGAGTGTGTGACTGAGCTGAATCGCTCAGTCGCAACACTTCTTCACCACCTCAGAAAACTTGGGCGAGTGAGCGACTAATCTTAGTCGCACACTCACGAATCATTTTTGATCAACTGCAATACTGAGCGACAAGCTCGTCACTCACTCGTGCAGCATCTAACCTTGAGCACAAACCCTCTACGACCGAGCGATGAGATACTTTTGTCCTCCGCGACCGTGTGACTTCATCTGCTTAATTTTGTCAATCATAGGCATGCTTTTCGAGGGAAGGCACCAACCGTTCGCATGTAGAGAGCCTCCTCTTCATCTTCAAAGTCATATATTTGGCTTGTTTCTTATAAAGACCATGAGTTTCCTTTACAACACCAATGTGGGATTAATCCCCTGAGTGTTTTTAAAGACTATCCATTTTTGTTCAAAATTGAGGGGCCCACCACGTGCCCATCACTCTATCTAGTCAAGGGGCCCACCAATGGGTCTCCTGACTTCTTATTTACAATACAACTGTGCACTATATTATAAAAACACAAATAATACCACAACATTGTGCATGTGGGACAATCTTCTTCGCATTTTCCAAGTTTTTATCTTCCTCACATGTTTATGTCCTGCGCTGGGCATCCATTCTTGTTTTAAAACTAGCGCAATGCATCTTGAATGTTGTCAAAGATTATTTACTAAGCACATACCTTCCCTTTTGGCATCATATGCAGCTGGAAATGTGGCAAATACTATAGATTTTGGTTTTTTGCCCATGCCTTGCTCCATGTGATGCACCAGCCTTTCTAACTTGCTTCGTGACTTTCTATTTGAAAACTTCACACTTCATAATACCCTTCACTCCATATCTTGCAACCCTCCATTTCATGGCGTGGCACCATTCTGAATTCTTGCGTATACATGTAGCAAATTCTGTTTGTCTTTAGCTTTTATGCTTTTTCTTCGACAAGCCACCATTATGATTTGTTTATGCTTCCACATTTTGTTTTATGCTCTGTCTTCCCTCATCTAAAATGGCATAACATTCCTTGAACTTAACGTAATGTCTGTGTATTTGCACTTTAAGTGTTTTGACTTCTTCCATTGGTTTTGGTGTGATCTTCTTGCTCTTTTTTCAGCGTGAATCTTGGGCTGGAATTACACCTATCTTCATGTGCTGACATTTTCTATTGCATTTTGTCATGGCATTCAAAATGTTTAAAATGCCTTCTTTGTAGTGCATTCTTTCAATTTTAAACAACAGGCATCTAAAAAACACAGCCACTCCATGGATTTTAATGCCATCTCCTTGATGACAAGCAGCATACCAAACTCCGAGCTAAGTCCCTCCTTGTCTGCACTGCCAATTTGATGCGCGGGCCTCCTTTTTATGCAATGCGAAACTTCAATGCAAAACCCTCTTAATCTGCATTACGCATATGCATATGCCTTGCTGTTTGTATTGCCAATGTCTAGACCAAGTCACTTTCTGAGTCAATATCATTAATTCACTTCCATGGATGGAATCAGTTTTCATTGAATATCTTCAACTAGTTCAACAATTGGTGCCAATTCACCTTGGATGTGAACAAAACATCATAAAAGTGGTGTTCTTTCCGCTATCGCTGAGGGAGTAAATTCTTTTTACTAATTCAAGTTCTTCTCAATGCTTACTCAATAGGAGTGATCTAGATTTTCAAAAAACTATACTATAACATACCAAATTAGCAGGGGTGCTGAACTTAGTTGACTTTGTTATAAATATTTTCAAAATCTATCTTCTTCTATTCCATATTTGAATCGCTCATTCCAAACATAGTTCTTGTTCACTTTTACTACAATCTACATCATTTTCAAGTTGAAAGCTGGTAACAAACAATCATAGTCAATAATGCCACCCACTGGTGATAGGTTTACTTGCATCTCCATGGAAAAATATTATTTTCCCTCTTCCTCTTCATGTTCCATTGGGAGAAATATCTGTTGCAACTTGCACATCAACCTCAATCTCAAACAAAGTGGATTTCCATTTCAATTTTTTCTCTCTTTATAAAACAACGCCGCTTTAGTTTTTATTGCATTATAAATATGTTTCCATATCACTCTCACCATAGTTTCTTCCTGTTCTTAAATGTCTTTTCAAGTTTCCTCCCATAGTCATCATTCCTCCAATCTACGTTTAGAGATTCCCTTTCCATGGCTCATGCTAAATCTTTAAATTTGACCAATCCACCACAAGTTGGAAACATTTGTTGTGACGACGTAAATTAATTCTGCAGTCAACCCTAAAAAAAGAAAAACATTCTCTGCAACTCCACTTCTGAATTTGATAGTACAACTTAGATGTTTAGAATTTAGTCGTCTAACCCACTTTCTATGAATACTCTTAAGCCTCAAGAAATTGAAGTGTCAACTTGATTGCCTGGTAAAATTTCACTGCTGCAAATTGAAAATTGAAAGAAACTGCATTCAGATCTTAATTTCTTTAAAATATCAAACTGACCACTGAGACTCTACTACTGAATGTGGTGATAGAATCACATAAAAAGAATACAGATCCATAATCATTATCTCAAAATAGATATTTAACATAAATCTATAACACTCTGAAAATGACTTCTCTGTGAAAACAACTTTGTCAATACTGGTAGTCTGCATAAATTGCCCTCAGATTAGCCTTTGAAAAGACATCAAACTATGTGTTGAGGCTCAATTCTTGAACCTAGTAATACCTTTAGCTACATGGAGTACAAGGAAAAGAATCTCATCTCAAAACACTCATCCCATGAAAATTTACAAACCACTAAAGTTTGTTGTTCTGCAAACGCTATTCTTCACATACTGACAATCTGCACAAATTCCCTTTGGATCCGATTTCAAAAACTTTCCCAATGTACACCTACCGGTTGGAGGCTTGAGAACTTGATTCATTTTCTCACAGGGACTATGAGCCTTCAAATGGATTTCTCTGATAATCAGATGATCAAATGGAATTAATCTGCAAAGTCAGCTCTTTACAACTTTCCTGAATTTAAACATAGTGAAAATGCAGAAATCGAGTTTGGAATCAACAAAGAAAAGTGATCAATCAGATTGGTAGAAGTCTGAAAATATCCATGTAGGTACAACTCCATGGTTACAATACGAGGGAAAACTCAACTATCCAAGGAATTCATCCGGATACACATTTGCAAGACCTCAAAGTAGGTCATTCTGCATTTGACCATTTGGGAAATTGATGGAAACTACAAACAGAATGAGCTTAGCAAACTGACCAAGTGGATTCATCATGACCTAAATACGGGGATATAAGAAGTATTTGACCTCTATAATACGATGAAAAAGGAATTTTTTCAGTTAGGTCACAAGGTCAAAAGTTACAATTGGTCAAACAGGGCTACTCAGAATTCTGGGCATAACAAAGAAACGAGACATTTCTGGAAGACCAACTTTGAGGGATTGGATAACCTATCAAACAGATTTGAAATGGATTGAGCTTTGAAACATAAACTCTCTGATATACACATAAAAAATTCCTAAAAGTGGCGGGCCATGAAACTTAACAAGACATAAGATATTCAAAGGCAAACTAGGCATGTTACATCAAATTGATACTTAGGAAAAAGTGCAGATTTGGACAAGTACCTCCAAATGGCTATCTCCAAAACAAGCCAGAACTGAAATCTGAGGGTTGGAACCCACTGCATATGCCAAATGAAAGGTGAGGAACATGTCTCCCAAGTGTTTTTTCACAAAAATCATCAGGCCTTTTTTTGCATGTGTTCAAAGTAAGGATTCTCCACAAGTTTTTAGGGGTTATTCATCTTGCCTTAGAGGAATTTTCAGTATATTCATTCCAAATTTCTCCAAAAATTTGAGAGCACTAACAGGTTTGATACTATGCATTCAAATTTTCTAGGATACGATTATGTTTGAAAATGACTGGTATTTATGGTAAATTCCCAAGGGTAGGGGGTAGAGTTACTTTATCATGATTAAGCCTTGGTTGAGTGAAAGGCTTTGAGATGGTTTAAAATGGGGGGAAAATCTAAATGGTTGTCTCAAAGGTTGAGACAAAGGGACAAATTTGAGTGATTGAAATTCAAAGTTGAAAATGAGTGATTGAGATTCAAATTTAGGAGTGATCCATGTGCTTTTGTGTTCTCAATTCCCATTGGATACTCAAATTCATGTTGAAAGATATTAGGATTATTTAATTCAATGAATTAATTAAATTATCCATGTAGGATGAATAGGTTCAATTTGATTTTTTGTTTAAAACTATACAATTAATTAATTAAAATCAATTATATAATTTTCATTGATCCTTTTAGGCTTATATTTGATTATTTGATGTCATGTTTAATTAATCCTTTGATTTAACTTTATTTTTTCCACTTTAATTTATAAATGTCTATTTGAAATGATGTTGATCCATTTTGAAGTATTTTAAGCATTTTGCTGAGATTTGTAGATTTGGATGATTCTAAGACACCTGGTCAATTTTGGGTGTCTACAGTAGGTTATAAGTTGTGGTTTCTATGGTTTCTCCATAATTTGGTTAAGTGTGTAGATTATTCATCCTCCTGGCCTATTAATGATAAGAAGCTATGAACCCTCCTTATGAAACACTTATACAAAAGTTGTTTAATCCTCAAATATGTGTCAATTTCTTATACTTGTCTTCCTTCAAGAGCTCCATTAGTGATTTATTTGGATTACCATTACGTCATATTTGGTGAAACACCTAGTAGAGTATATTGTTTAAGGTTGTTTCCATTCTGCAAATTTTTATCACTTTTCCATCAAAGTTTCCCTTTTTGTTCAAGGATATACTTAGGTGAAATATTAAGTAGGAACTATCCTAGAATCTATAGATTCACTCCATCCATAGGAAATCCCACCACCTAGGATTGTTTCCATTTTGTCTTTGAATCCTAAAGTCTAGCCTTCAAAGAAAGACTGAGGGTACAATTACAGTTCCTCAATAGTTTTGGCACGCCTGATGAGACCTAGTCAAAGAATATCTTGTAATTCTTTCTGGTTTTGATATGCTACCAGAAATTTCATACCTTGGAGATGTTATATTTTGCATATCTGGCAACTTTGCAGACACAGTCTACTAGTTTCATAAGATGAAGTGCTAGTATATTCATATCAAATTTACATTCTAATTTCCAACCTTCACATGAATAGAGATGTAAAATTATTATGGATAGTTAGGATCCCCACCATATCATGAGAGTTACTCATATATTCAATATGTCCCAAACCAATATGTGCCTACCCAATTTATTGATCAATCTCAAAATCCTCAAGTCCTGCAAGAATTTTGAGATCTTAAGAAGCAACAAGAAAATATGCAAAATATATTGAAGAATTTTGCCAAGAAGATTGATGATATGAAATGAGAACAAGAATATAGCATGCAACAAGAGGAGTTTACTTATCAATCTCATATGCACCAACATGAGATGTGAATCAAAGCTCTCCCCTAATTAGGAAAATATGATGTGGTATGGCCTTAGGTGTCTTGAATACACCCAAACTTACTTGAGAGAGTTCTCTACACCTTTGATGAGATACTGCAACAACCACAAACTTACTATCCTCCTTGAGGTTTTTATGTCTCCTTGGTAGAAATGTTATCTACTTGAATTTGTCATAAATTAGGAACCTATATGCTAAAAAGGGTATGGAAAGGTTCAAAAATTGTCAAATGTCTCTATTAGAAGTGAGCCATAAACCCTTAGAATGACTAAGGAATCAGACATCAATTCTATCTTTTAGGCTTTCCTGGCTTGTAGCCTTTTACAGAGGGTTTTTGGAGTTTAACTATAAAAATTCACAAAGCACCTATAGAATAGAAATTAGATCTAGACACCTTTTATTGAGGTGTTTCAAACCCCCAGATCATAGACTTCAAAACAGAAAGGAAACTATCAAACACTTATTGTTGCGCTAGGCCTAATTAGACCTAATTGGTTTGATTTCTTCTATAAGTCTTCACCATTCAAACCCTATAACCAAGACACATATTGAAATTTTAAAAGGGACCCCTAAGAGACCACAATCCACCATTGTATTTCTTTTTTCCACCCTAAAAGTGCTACTATCACTTCATTCTTCTTTGGACTGCACTAAGCATATAGAGATGCTTGGCCTAGGGCTTACAACCAAAAGTAGCAAACTCATTCCCCTGCTCCCAGTCTTCTGGAATACTATAATAAATTTATCCTACCTACATTTACCTGAGGGGAAATTAATTCCTAGGGTGGGAAAGAAAGTTAGGGCATGATATTTGAGAACCCCTTATTCAGGAGGGTTTCTTGTGCACCCGAGGAAGAAATCCTTATAACTTTTGATCCTGATCTTCAAATTGAATAAAACCAATTGCATCAGAATCCTAAATCATGTTATAATTTAGATAATTTTATTTTCTCCTTCTTTTTGCAAGTACAAATCTATACATGAATAGTTTACAGAATAAAATGTCATGAAAATAGAGAATTTTTATTGATTTGCAAATAAATGTACATCAATTGTCTTCCACCCACCTGAAAGGGATTATCAAAGACATTTACCAACCAATCCAAATACTTTTTGAAGGTTGTGACCATTGGGAACCATTTACAACTTATTTTGCAAATTTTTGAAAAATTTGCTAAGCAACATTTCTTGCAATGTGCAACATTTTTTTATTACTTGGAAAATTGCACTTTTTCTCTATGAGACCTAAGTCTAAGATCCTAAGGATCTTTATTAATACAAACCATAATTAAATATCCTAAGAAAATACCTATACTAACCTAGACACTCAACTAATCCATTTTAACCCAAGGTTTATAAACACACCAAGGGTGACTATGTCTTACAATGTGGCTTATTGATGACTTGTAAAATGATAACTTTTACCCTTCGGCATGAAGGCCCTTGGTTGAATATTTTGAAGAACCTTGGAGAAAAGATTCTATTGAAGAGTGAAGGGAGGTTCTCCTGCACCATATTCCATTGTTTTGAAAAATCAAGTTCCACTTGAGATAAATTATTGAAGGGATGTCCCATGTTTGTTAATACACTCTTCATTCATCTAGGTGGCATCAATGTCAGGTAGCCCCTTCCATTTAACCAAGTAGTCTGTATAGGTCTTCTTTCTATTTTTCTTAACAAACTTGGAGTTAAGAATATTTTCCAACTATAAGGGTTGGCTTGGTGTAAATTCCTTAATCCATTCAACTTGTGCATCTTCAGTACCCTAAAGAGAATTTTTAGATCCCGCATCACCATTAAAAGGAGTGGAATCAAAAATATGGAAAATAGGAGAAATAGTAATAGTGGGTGGTAAAGAGATTTCATAATCATTATCTCTAAATTTGTGGAGAATTCGACAGGGAAAAATCCTTCACATCTAAAATTTTGTGTGTCCCCTAGGTAGTCTTTCTTTGTTCAGATATTCCCACACTTGATCTCCTTCTTTGAAGGTAACATGTTTCTTATTTTTGTCTACTTGTTCCTTATACTTTGCAGTATTCTGATTTAATATTTCTTTGACTTGATAATGAATATGTTTGATCCATCCTGACAACTCATCACCTTTTTCACTACCCTTGAAGTCATTTGGTAACTCTCTCAACTCCATTACTCCTCTAGGGTGAATGATAGATTTGTGCCCAACGTTTTCCAAATGGTTCTCCAAAAATGCCCTTTGAATTTCACATCTCTGTCTAAGATTATGGATGTTGGAAATCCATGAATCCTGACCACCTCTTTAAAAAACAAGTTACAAATCTATGATGCATCATTAGAAACATTACAAGAAACAAAGTGTCCCATTTTGCTAAATCTACCAACTATAATAAAGATGTTATCAAATCCCTGCTGGTTCTTGGAATTCCTAAGACAAAATCCATACTCACACTATCTTATGGTTTCATTGGGATTGGAAGTGGTTGATAAAGACCATGATTTGTTCTAACTCCTTTATCTCTTTAACAAATGGTGCATGTTTCAACAAATTTTTTTATGTTAGTGGGGAACCTTGGACAATGATAGTTTCTCCTTATTAACTAAAGTGTTTTTTCAATGCCAAAATTACCCCCAATGTGCCACAGTGCTTCTCTCTAATTATATTTTCTCTCAGAGAATTTAGGGATACAGAGTTGGCCCCCTTTGAACAAAAGACCATTCTGCAACAAGTACTTTGAATATGTAGTGTTATATGCATCTGAGAGAATAGAACAAACCTTATAGATGTCAACAAAGTCTGGATCATCTTTGTATAGGTGTTTGAGGGTATCAATTCACATGCTTTGTACTTGCACTTCTTCAATGAAGATCACTCTTCTACTGAGAGCATATGAAACTTTATTTGAGGTCCCCTTCTTGTGTTTTATAGAAAAGGTATGTGCTTGGAGTTGTTCAACCCATTTCATGTTCCTGCAACTTAATTTATCTTGGCTATTAAGAAAAATTCGTGCATGATTTTTTGTGAAGACAATAAATTCTCCTTAGTGCTCCAAGTGATATGTACTATGTACTAAGTCATATGTACTATATTTATCCAAATTCATATGTACTATATTTCTTCTTGGCTTCATTAAGATTTTATGAGAAAGCCACTGGTCTACCATCCTGACTGAGGACTGCACCTATGGCCAAAGTACTAGCATTTGTTTCCCGTGTGAACAACTTGCTTGAGGTTGGTAGTTCCAAGATGGGGCATTGTGCTACTCTTCCCTTTAGGTATTCAAAATCCTCACTAGTTTTGGTTTTCCACTGAAATTTAATCTTCCTACCACCTTTGATGGTATCAAGTAAAGGTGCACAAATATGAATGAGGTTTTTGACAAATTTTGTATAAACGATAGCCAATCCATGGAAACTTCAGACTTTTCCTGGTGTTTTCTTGTTGGCCAATAAATGATAGCTTCTACATTTTCAGGATCCATTTTCAATGTGCCCTTTGAGATGAAAAACCCAAGGAATGTTAATCCTTGTTGCATGAATGCACACTTTTCTAGCACACTTTTCTAGATTCATAGACAGTTTCTTTTCATGTAGTCTTTGGAGGACTTGTTCCAAGTGTTTCATATGTTCTTCTTTAGTCCTACTAAAGATTAAAATGTCATACAAGTAGACCACTACAAAATTTCCTATGAAATCATGAAGCACTTCATTCATTATCCTCATGAAAGTTCTAGGAGCATTGCTAAGACCAAATGTCATTAAAATCCATTCATATAATCCCTTTGTGTTTTTAAATCTAGTTTTCTACTCATCTCTAGGCCTTTTTCTTATCTGATGGTAGCCTGATTTAAGGTCTATTTTGGAAAATTAGCATGCTCCACCAAGTTTGTCTAGAAGGTCCTCTATTCTTGGTATAGATAATCTGTACATATGATAGTGATTTTTTTTATTGACCTAGATTCAGTGCATAGTCTCCATTTTCCATCTTTTTTAGGGGCTAATACACTTAGGACTACACAAGGGCTTATAATCTTTTGTATGAGTCCTTTAGTCACCAATTCAGTGACTTGTTTAGTTACCTCTGCATTATGATCGGGGGTAAGTTTATATGTAAGCTTTTTGGGTAGGGAAGCACCAGGGATGAAGTCTATTTGATGAAAAATGTCCCTCAATGGTGGGAGGTCATCTAGTATGTCTCCTGCAACAATACCTTTATACTTTTGTAGTAGACTGTCTACTTCCTTTGGCACTTCTTTGTGTATTGTTTTGTCCATAGATTTGAGGAATAAGGCATATCCTACCTCTGAGTCTGGAATTGTATTGATCACCTCTTGTTCTACTGCAAGAATGACTAGTTGTTCCTTTGGCTTTTCTTGTTGAGTGCTACAAAGAGGGAGTAGATTGTATTTATAACCATTCTGATTAATCTGATACTTGTTTATAACTCCATGATGTTTGGCTTGTAAATCATATTTCCATGGATGTCCTAGTAATAGGTGACATATATCCATATCTACAACATCACAAAGGACTTTATCTTTGTAGTATTTAATAGAGAAATCTACCCAAGCCTCTTTGTTTATGAGGGTTTGTTGTCCCTTTCTTAACCAAGATACATGGGATGGGTTGGGATGGGGTACTTTTTCCAATTTTAACTTATCTACCATCTCTCTATATACAAGATTTTCAGTAGAACCAGAATTAATTACTAATTTGTATAACTTTCCATGAGTCTTGCAGTTGGTCCTAAAAAGATTCTTTCTTTGAGGAGGCTCCACTCGCATGGGTGCTTGAATCAAATTCCTCTTCATCATGAGGCATACTCCTTCTCTAGAATACTCTCTTCATCTTTTTACATCATCTTCTCATACTAGGTTGGCTCTTCTTTCTCCTTGTGTATTTTTTCTATCTCTGGCTAGACACCTTTTAGTGTAGTGGCCTATCTAATTGCAATTGTAGCATCTAATTTTCCCATTGTTTCTTCCCCCATTTCTACCTCTGACATTTCCTCTTCTTCATCTATATCCACCCCTTGTACTACTTTCTCCTTGTATGTTCTCTTTGTTAGACTCTCCTTGAGGTCTAGAATTTTGTCCTCTTCGTCCAGAGTTTCCTCTTCCTCTATCATTCTTACCTCTTTGTCTACCACTCTCTTCGTTCCTTCTTCTAAAATTTTATTTAACTCTCAATTCCAACTAATATCATTAGTTTATTGTGGTAAGGTTTGTCAATCTTAATTCATCTTGGATTGAGATTCTTAATCCTTGCATATATCTAGCAAGATTCACACATTCTAGTTCATGAAGTTTGGATTTCATTACCAACTTTTGAAATTCCTCTGTGTAGGTTGATATATCCATCTCTTTCTTTCTTAAAATCATTCTTTTCTTATGAATTTGGACTTCATAATCTTTAGGGACATAATTTTCCCTGAGTAGGTCCATCATTCTCTTCCAAGTGGTGACTAGATTCTTCCCATTATTCACCCAATCATCTTGAGTGAAGTTCCACCATGTGAGTGTAGAACCTTTGAGCTTGGACTTGGCAATATTCACCCTCTGATTCTCAGGGATGTCTTCACAATCAAACAAACTATTTAGGGAATCCACCCAATCCATTGTAGCATCATGGTCCATCTTCCCATTATATGTAGGCAAATCAAGCTTTGCATCCATGGTTCTCCACTCTATAGACTTTAGAGTCTTCATTAGTAGCCTCTCATCTATAGGACATTCATCTTCTTCCTACTCAAGGGGTTCTTCCTCACTCCCTTCTTTAACATCTTCAAAGTTACTACTCTTCTTATGAAGCTCTTCCCTAAGCTCTTTCATCTATTGCCTCATTAGCTACATCTCAATGTCTCTTTGTTCATTTTTCCTTTGTTTCTTCTCTCTTAGATACCTTACTATCTCTACATTGGTCATCCTTGTTGACAACCCTCCATCTTCTTCTCCTTACACGATGTTGATAATTTATTACCCTAAGGATCTTAGATTCTCAGATACCACTTGATGCAGAGCTCTCCCCTATTTAGGAAAATATGATGTGGTATGGCCTTAGGTGTCTTTAATACACCCAAATTGACTTGAGATAGTTCTGTACACCTTTTATGAGATCCTACAACAACCACAAACTTATGATCCTCCTTGAGGATTCTATGTCTCCTTGGTAGAAATGCTCTCTAGCTGAATTTATCACAAAATAGGAACCTAGATGATGAAAATGGGAAGAAAAGGTTCAAAAATTATCAAATTTATCTATTAGAAATGACCCACAAACCCTTAGAATGACTAAGGAATCAGATACCAATTATATCTTTTAGGCTTTCTTGCCTTGTAGCCTTTTACAGAGGGTTTTTGGAGTTTAACTCTAAAAATTCACAAAGGACCAAAAGAATAAAAATTAGATCCAGACACCCTTTATTAAGGTGTGTCAAACCCCCAAGGCATAGACTTCAAAATAGAAAGGAAACTATCAAATACTTACTATTGCACTAGGCCTAATTAGACCTAATTGGTTTGATTTCCTCTAGAAGTCTTCACCAGTCAAACCCTATAACCAAGACAATCATTGGAATGTTAAAAGGGACCCCTAAGATACCACAATCCACCATTGTATTTCTTTTTTCCACCCCCAAAGTGCTAATTTCACTTCATTATTCTCTGGACTGCATTAAGCACATAGAGATGCTTGGCCTAGGGCTTACAACCAACAGTAGAAAACTCATTCCCCTACTCCCAGTCTTCTAGAATCCTAAAAAAAATTGACCCTACTTTCATATCCTTGAGGGATAAGGAATTCCCATAGTTGGAAAGCAAGTTAGGAAATGATGTTTGAGAACCCCTTATTCAAGAGGGTTTCATGTGCACCCGAGGAAGAAATCCTTATAAATTTTGATCCTGATCCTCAAATTGACTTAAACCAATTACATCAAACTCCTAACTCATGTCAGACTTTAGATTTTTCAATTTCATCCTTCTTTTAGCAAGTAAAAATCCGTACATGAACATTTTACAACATAGAATGTAGGGAAAACAAGGAATTTTCATTGATTTACAAACAAATCTACATAAACTCTCTTCCACCCACCTGAAAGGGATTATTGAAGACATTTCCCAATGATTCCAACTACTTTTTGAAGGTTGTGACCATTAGGAACCATTTACAACTTATTTTGCAACTCTTTTATAAAGTTGCTAAGCAACATTTCTTTCAATGTGCAACATTTTTGTGTTTCTTGAAAAATTGCACTTTTACTCTATGAAACCTAAGTCTAAGATCCTAAGGATCTTTATTAACACAAAAAATAAGGAAATAGGCTAAGAAAATACCTATACTAACCTAGACACTTAACTAATCCATTTGACCATAGTCAAAACCCAAGTTTAATAAATACACCAAGGGTGACCAGGTCTTAGAATGTGGCTTATTAATGACTTGTAAAATCATAACTTTGACCCTTAGGAATGAAGGCCCTTGGGTTAATATTTTGAAGAAACTAGGAGAAAATATTATATTGAAGAGTGGAGGGAGGTGCTCTTGCACCATAAACTTGGAGAAAAGATTATATTGAAGAGTGGAGGGAGGTGCTCTTGCACCATACTCCCTTGTTTTTAAAACTCAAGTTCTACTTGAGAGAAACTGTTGAAGGGATGTCCCATGTTTTCTAATAGACTCTTCATTCAGCTAGGTGGCATCAATTTCAAGTAGCCCCTTCCATTTAACCAAGTAGTTTGTATAGGTCTTTTTTATAGTTTTCTTGAAAACCTTGGAGTGAAGAATATTTTCCAATTGTAAGGGTTGGCTTGGTGGCATGTCCTTAATCCATTCAACTTGTGCATCTTTAGTATCCTATAGAGAATTTTTAGATCCTACATCACCTTTAAAAGGGTTGGGATCACAAATATTAAAATGGGAGAAATAGTAATAGTAGGTGGTAACGAGATTTCATAATATTTGTCTCAAAATTTGTGGAGTATTTGATAGGGACCAATCCTTCTCATCTTTAATTTGGTGTGTCACATAGGTAGTCTTGCTTTGTTCAGATATTCCCACACTGGATCTCCTTATTTGAAGGTAACATGTTTCTTCTTTTTGTCTTCTTATTCCTTATACTTTGCAGTATTCTGATTTAATGTTTCTCTGACTTGATCATGAATCTGTTTGATCCATGTTGAAAAATCATCACCTTGTGTACTAACCTTGAAGTCATTTGGTAACTCTCTCAACTTCATTACTCCTCTAGGGTGAATTCCATAGTTCACTTGGAATGGTGTCTTCCCTGTTGACCTATTGACTAAATAATTAAAAGAAAATTTGTATTGAGGAAGAATGGTATCCCAAGTTTGTCCATATTGTTTAGTAAGACATCTCAGGAGGTTTCCCAATGATCTATTTACTACTTCAGTTTACCCATCTATTTGTGGATGGTATGCAAAACTAAATGATAGATTTGTGCCCAAATTTTTCAAAAGGGTTCTCCAAAAATGCCTTTGGAATTTCACATCTTTGCCTGAGATTATGGTATTTGGAAATCCATGAATCCTGACCACCTCTTAAAAAAACAAGTTAGCAATATGTGATGTATCATTAGAAACCTTACAAGGAAAAAAGTGTGTCATTTTGCTAAATTTGTCAACTATAAAAAAGATGCTATCAAATCCCTTCTTGGTTCTTGGAAGTCCTAAGTAAAAATCCATACACACAGTCCCATGGCTTCATTGGGATTGGAAGTGGTTGATAAAGACCTTGATTTTCTCTAACTCCTTTAGCTCTTTGACAAATGGTGCATGTTTCAATATATTTTCTTACATCAGTGGGGAGCCTTGGCCAATGATAGTTTTTTCTTATTAACTGAAGTGTTTTGTAAATTCCAAAATGACCCCCTAGTGTGCCACAATGATTTCTAATTAGATTTTCTCTCATAGAGAATTTAGGGATATAGAGTTGTCCTCGTTTGAATAAAATACCATTCTGCAACAATTACTCTAAATATGTAGTGTTATATGCATCTGAGAGAGTACAACAAAACTTGTAGATGTCACCAAAGTCTGGATCATATTTGTATAGGTGTTTGAGGGAATCAATTCACATGCTTTGTACCTTCACTTCTTCAACCAATATCACTCTTCTACTAAGAGCATCTGCAAATTTATTCCAGGCTCCCTTCTTGTGTTTTATAGAAAATTTGTATGCTTGGAGTTGTTCAACCCATTTCATGTGCCTACAACTTGATTTATCTTAGCTATTAAGAAAACTTAGTGCATGTTTGTCTGTGAAGACAATATATTATTTAGGAAGTAAGTAGTGCCTCCACCTCTTGAGGGCTTGAACCATGAAATAAACCTCCACTTGTCATATGTACTATATTTCTTCTTGGCTTCATTAAGCCTTTCTAAGAAGAAAGCCACTGGTCCACCATCCTGACTGAGGACTGCACCTATGGCCAGATTACTAGAAGTTGTTTCCACTATGAACAACTTGTTAAAGGTTGGTAGTGTTGAAATGGGGTATTGTGCTACTCTTCCCTTCAATTATTCAAAATACTCATCTACTTTGGTTTTCAACTAAAATTTGATCTTCCTACCACCTTTGATGGTATAAAGTAAAGGTGCACAAATATGACTGAAGTTTTTGACAAATTCCCTATAAAAGGTAGCCAATCCATGGAAATTTCTGACTTCTCGTGGTGTTTTTGGTGTTGCCCAATAAATGATAGCCTCTACCTTTTCAAGATCCATTTTCAATGTGCCTTTTGAGATGACAAACCCAAGGAATGTTAATTCTTGTTGCATGAATGCACACTTTTCTAGATTGATAGACAATTTCTTTTCATGTAGTCTTTAGAGGACTTGTTCAAGGTGTTTCATATGTTATTCTTTAGTCCTACTAAAGATCAAAATGTCATCCAAGTAGACCACTAAAAATTTTCCTATGAAATCATGAAGCACTTCATTCATTAGTCTCATGAAAGTACTGGGAGGTATGCTAAGACCGAATGGCATTACAAGCCATTAATATAATCCCTCAGTGGTTTTAAATGCAGTTTTTGTTGGAAACACTTAGAGAGGGGGGTGAATTAGAGTTTGATTAATTATTCTATTTCAGAAATTTGAACATAAATCAAATAGATAACATATGAAGCATAACAAAATAACACATAACATCAAATATGTTTATGGGGAAACCTTGATTAGAGGAAAACCCCAGTGGGAATTAGTACCCACAAATAATTGTACTAGTATAATGAACCTGTTAAAGTTCCTTTGCCCTGTTAGGAGAAGTTTTTACAATGAAAGTACAATGACCCTGTTAGGAGTCTTTACAAAAACCCTGTTAGGGGTAAGGACTCACTATCCAAGAGCTCACTGCTCAATTAAAGAAGGCTACAACCTCCTGAAGATAGATATGCACTATATCTGAAACTTGAACTACTGAAGTGACACGACTGTCTGATCAGTTCCTTTTATGCGCTGATGCTTTGATCTCTTAAAAGAATTTATATCATACTGAATAGTTCATACTGCTCTTCATTGTCTTTTCTCTGCATGTTGGAAATATGGATGGAGTAACTGAGAGGGGAGGGGTGAATCAGTTACCACAAAAATAAATCCACAAGTCCCTTAGATGTCTTCAATATATATTACTGTTACTCGGTAAATTAACCTTTTAT
>MU224281.1:538599-553832 GCA_018584345.1 Thuja plicata
TGCTGAACATTCTTAGCTCGGTAGACTCTGTCTAATGACTGATATGACATTCTTAACTCGGTAGACTCTGTCTAATGACTGATATGACATTTTTGTAACATCAAGGACAACACACAATTAAACAATTATTTCCAACACTGCATATTCTCTACTCTTGCACTTATTACAAGAATGCATATTAAGTATATATACATACTCAATAGACGCGACCAAAAACAAGACCTTAGTGAGCCCAAAAACATTATACACAATGCTTCAAAAAAAATTGTCTTAAGAATTTTTAAAATAATGTTTAATACATAATTAATAACTTATTACAATAGGCGCATAGCCTTTAGAAAACAAAAGATTATACAGTAATCCAAAAACTGTGGTCGGCTACATACTCTATTTTCTGAACTGTTTACTGCACTTAATCTTTCTGTAAGTTCTCTTTACTAGCATTTTGTACCATGCATGTATAGGGTAAGCATAAAAACATATCATAGAGCTTATGTATGCATGTGCATATCTTGATTTGTTCTGATGCACGTACATTGGTGCTCTAACCAATTACATATCTCTGTTCTGCTTTGTCTTCTATACTTAGCCAATTTTTTCTCTTCAAAGTTTGATGTCAAAACTTTATATGACTTTGTTTCCATAATGATAACATAAATTAATTCATATTCTTCCTGAGAGTCAACTTGCCAACAATCTCCCCCTTTTTCATTAATGGAAACAAAGGAATGTGGCCAAGTTACTCAAACTTTGACTAACACAAAAAACTGTATATCATCCTCTTTTATTCATACTTCTTTACATATATAAAAAATTTATCTCATACATTCATACACATACTCCTTATATACATTACTTCCCCTTTGACATTAATGACAAAGGTGTCAAAATTGTAAGTCCTTAAGTACTTACTCCGAATATGCATCTCGATAAGCAATCTGAAGAGTCTTGATCTCTTGCTGCCAGAATGCCTTCAGTGCATCAACTGTCTAAAGATGGGCGCATAATGCATATGTTAGCTTCTCCATCTTTGTCAAATCCAAGAAGGGTCCTTGATCATATGTAGAAATGGTTTCATCTATCTATTTTATGTTCTCATTTATAACAGCTAGTGAGGGCGCAAGTGTATTTCTTAGTTGAGTCTTCCTGGTTCTTATCTTGCTAATCTCCAACTTAGCCTTTTCAATCTTGTCTAACTGCCCTTGATAGATATTGTTGCATACATTAATGTCTTGCGAGGATGTTTCAATTGATTTTCTTACACTTTCAACCAAGATATCAGCTTCCTCAATTTTCTTGATGTGCTCTGAAGTGAATTTTACTCTGTCCATGCAGTTTGCTATTATTTTTCTGCCTTTAGCTGCTAGTTCTTTCAAGATTTCTTGACCAATCTTCAATGAGTTTAGATCTAAAGAGAAATTCTTTATCAATTCATCTAATCTTTCCTTCTTGTACTTATCTTCTGCAATTTTAGTAGCAGAGTCTACTAAACTTGTGAAATATGATTTGAAGCTTGTAAATATGCTGTCAACATCATCAACTGACTGAATCTTAGCCACTTTCTTATCTGCTAGAGCTAATTCATTCAGAATGTTCAATGTCTCCAGAAAGAGAGGGTTTATCATGACTTGTTTCTCTTTGGCTTTCTCCATGGCTAGCACACTGATCTTAATCAAATCTTATTCTTCCCAAGCATCTAGATTTTTTGAATTGAGGGTTAAACTTGACAACAATGATGGTTTGATGGATGGAGTATGTACTACATTCTGACTGGAATCCATGTATTCACTCTTCATAGGGATATCCATAACTGGTGTTTCATTAGTTTGATTATCTTCCTCATTACTCAAGTATGTTGAATCTTTAGAGGGAACTTCATCCTACTGTAAGGAAGTGTTATTAGTGGATACCTTCTCCGTCTCTTCAGTGCTAACACATGCTTTTCAAATTTGTCCATGTCATTTTTAGAAGCGGCCATGGATATCTTAACATCATCAGTCACAATAGTTTCTTCTGAATCTTTGGCTGTATCAGAAGGTGTTGAAACAGTGGGCGCTGAATCCTGTGGACCTGTCATAGGCACACTTGGAATCTCAGATTCTTTACTCTGTTTAGGAGGGACTGGAGTCACTTTTTTTGTAGGTGCCATTTATGGATACATATGTCTATCCAAAAATACTCACTCAAATGATTTATGAGTCTCTTCACCAACCAGTTCATACTCTTTGTTCATGATATGAAGTATTCTTGTTTTGGTTCTGAGATGAGCTTTTACCATATCCAACAGTATAGCTTTCTCATCATGTGAGAAAATAGGGATAACACTATCTAAAGTTTCTTCTCTAATCCTCATATCCTCTTCAATTGCTTTCCTTTTCAATACATCAAGTATGTTCCATACTTTGTATGGTATGACTATTTTGAGCTCCAATATTGTCCTCTTAAATTTGATCATGTGAGAGATAATCATAGAATGAATTTATAATTTGTCTATCTCTTGGTATTTGTCATCGACATTCTTAATATATTCTAGTCTTCCTTCATTAACAATTTTGTTCTTTAGGACTGTTAGAATAGGTCTGAATCCTACCTCAAGAGGGGCTTGAGTGTTCTTTACCTTGCTCCTTGTTGTCCTTGAGGATGGGTGACCTGTGGGAACTTGCTTCCTCCTTCTAGTCAATTTACTTGGTACTGATGGTGGAGAGGAATCTAAGTCAATAGTAGTTGATGGCGCAAATGTACCTTCATCAGATTTCTTCTTCTTCTTGGGGATATCATCAGATTTTTCCATTTTCATCTTTGCAGCCATTTTCTCAAGTTCTTTTGCAATCTTAGCTTCCCTAGCCTTATCTAGGTATTCTTGAGTGACACCATGAACTCTTAGGATGTTAGATGTAATCCTTGATGCCTTTCTTTTATTGTCTACACTGTATAAGATAGAATCAACTTGATTTTTCTTTTCTCTGTAAGTACCCCATCTAGGTTCATTAGGGTCCTTAGGTGTAGATAAGAGGACTTGTGCATATCGTTCCAAAACTTTTTCTTCACCTTCATATCCAAGTGGGTGAATCCATTTTGTTCTAGGCTCAACTGCCTCCATGCAAGTACAGTCAGTTTCCACCATGAAGGATATGGTGTCTTTGTATTTCTCAACTATCTTCTTTGATAATCTGAACCTCTTCTACATTTTGATCTTGAATTTTTTTATCTCCATATCCATAGAGTCCTTAGCACTACTCTTTGATCTAGAATTTAGTGAAATTTGTGACATGGTAGGTTTAATCCTGTCTAGGTAAAGATTAGAAACTTTACCAACAATGTGAAAGTATAGATAGATGATCAAAGAGCCAGATCTGAATATCTTTCTTTTGTCATGCTTGATAGATCTAATGTTGTCAATCAGTTGTGTATGCAATATCTCACATAGATTGTACTGAGTATTATCCTTTACCATCTTTATTGCTGCCAGGATAGTAGCTACAGATACACTGTTCAGTCTGCTTGCATGCTGGAACTTATAACCTAGTATCATAGTGACCAATTTGATTTCATTTTCCTTATTGGGATCAATAGTCATTTCACACCTATCACTCCTAGATAAGCATGCTTGTTCAACCTGCTTCTTAACATCCTTACCATTGGGAAGAACTGGTCCAGTCTTAGGAAGTCTAGTCATATCATGAATTAGGTATGCAGTAATTGATGACATGTAACTAATTGAATGTTTGATAATGTTAAGTTGAAAGATAATGCAGGTCATTAAATCAGTTAATGGACTGTATTGTCATTGATGTCAACTTTATATCATCTATACGGTCATGTAAATAATCCCAAAGACTTCAAAGAACCAAAGGAACCAAGGTTATGCTTTCATAAATACATAAAATTCAAGAATTCACTAAGTGAAAAACAACATCGACAGAGTGCACACCATCAGTCAGAGCAAAGAAGAACAGTCACAGTGATACCCGAAGATCAGAAGCATAGTGTTGCCCGATGAAGCAAAACCACAGTAATGCCCGATGAGAAAAACTCCAATGATGCCCGATGGACAGAGATCATGAATCTAACTGGAGTCTCACCGATGGATCAGTCAGTTGTCATTGATGACTAACTGAAGTGTTGACTGACAGAATAGAGAGTTTAGAAAATGACAAAATATCTAGCTGGCAGAGCTAAAAATAGACTTAACTAGTTGTCTACTTTGTTTTATTCAACCAAAGATAAGTGATTGATTTAAAGATGATTTGTATAGTTGGCAAGAAGATATCTACAAGATAAATCAAGAGTTATTCTTTAAATCTAATTGGATGGATTGTTTATCACGCCAAGAATCAAGAATCAAGAAACAGTAAATATTATATCTATATAAGAGACAAGATTAATTCATTTACGGATGGGATTAAGGGGAGTGAATAAAAAGAGGATGCTAAAGAAAAACTAATGAAGAACAACTTCATGCAGTGCTGATCAAACAAGCTAAAGGAAGAGCTAAGGAATTCTGTAGACACCGATGAACAGTGAACACAACATCACAAAGAAGAAAGTATGGAGCACAAGGATTAATTAATACATTGGTCAAAGAGGTAATGTACTTAAATAGATCTGAAAATCTACAATTCAAGTTGCAATATGAACAGGTCATAGAGTTTCAGTCTAACCATTGAAGCATCAAGTCTCTTAATCGAGCAGGACTTAACAGTCTTCTATATATTAAGGTACATCACAAGGAGTGCCAAAAAGGTTGATTCATGAAAGCAGCATTGGACTTGCCCAATACCAATTGACAGTATAAGAAGGAGGCTAATTCAAGGATGGTAGCAATAGATGCCTGATACTAAGTGACAACCTCTATGTATAAAATTCTCTAACAAGGTCACAGTTAATAGTGTGTTTGTAAACTTTAACAGGGTTGGCGCCTAACAGGGCTCACTTCAGAAGAGTGAAAATTTGGGGTGTCACTCCCAGTGGTTTTTCCCTTAACAGGGTTTCCACATTAAAATTCATGTGTTATGTGTGTATGATTCATTTCTTTACTATCTTGCATCTTACATAGCTAACTCTAAATTGATCGGTATACTCTGCTTATTTACTGAGTTTTGGTAAATAGTTATATTGCTTATCGGTAATCAAGAAAGAATAAGGATTGACATAGAAACATGATAGACAATTAATCATTATTAGTATTTCATGGCATGCATCTTGTAGGGACATAATAATCTGAGGTTTATTGATTTGTGGTTAAGTTTGAAGGATAAATTTTTGAGGCCACTGATTCACCCCCCCCCCCCCTCTTAGTTATTACTAACAATTGGTATCTGAGCTCGTGTGCTTAGAAAGTAAAGTTTCAAGACCTAAGTCAAGATAAAAAGATGAACATATGAGATGTGCCCAAGTTAAACAAAGACAAATTTGCTTCATGGTAAAGCAGGATAAGACTCCAATTATCAGGTATTGGTAATGATGTTACTCAATTCCTAGATATTGAATATGTGTTTCCCACATGAGTATTGATAGTAGATCAATTGAGAGAGAAGAATGAGCACAAATGCATGGTCATAGAGCTTTCTTCCTCACTCTCTGATGTTGAATTTGAAGATGTCAAAGATTGAAAAATGAAAAGAATATGTGGGACAAACTCAAGCTTGTACATGGAGGTGATACAAATATTTTGAGAGCCAAGGCAGAAAGCCTTAGAGAAAAGTTTGATGATCTCAGAATGAAAGAAGGAGAAAACATCACACAGTACAACATAAGAATCAAAGAAGTAGTAAATTCTATATGAGGAGTTGGAGGTACACTTGAAGAGGAGACAATGGTAATTAAAATATTTATAACCTTATTGCCTGTATATGCTATTAGAGTTTTTTCCATTCAAGAAATGAGAGCAGTAGAAAACAATACAGTTACTCTTGATAGTTTAATTGGTAGACTAATTTTATTTGAGATGAATAACTTTGATAATAGTGTCTTACCAAACTTAGAGTCTGCATTTAAGTCTTCTATGAGACTAAGCCAATCAAGTCATAAAAACCCATCTATAAGAGATAGTGAAAATGAAAGTGAAGAAGAAGATCTAGGTGATATAGAAGCACTTATGGATAGAAGAATGCAAAGAGGAAAAGGTAAATACAAAGGAAAGTTACCACTTGTATGATTTAATTGTAAAGAGATTGGACACTTTGCTGCAAGATGTCCTAACAGAAGAAAAGATGACAGAGTTAATGACAGAACTTTTGAGAAGAAATTTGACAGAGGTGATAACAAAGATTACAGAAGTTACTGACAATCAGAAAGAAGAGATACCCGAGACTACAAGGACAAAGGAAAGAAAGCCAGCTACCTAGCTACTTGCAAAGATGAAGATACTGACACTGAACCCAATGAAGACATTGAGATGGTGTTTGTGGCTATGAAATATGATTCAGATGAAGATGAAAGGTTTGTAGAATCTGCACTTATATCTAAGGTTAGAAAGAATGACATTTGGATTATAGATAGTGGCTACACTCACCACATGACTGGTGACAAAGAAAATTTTAACACTTTTGAGTATTATAATGGTGGTACAGTAAGAATGGGTAATGATACACCTTGTCCAGTTGAAGGGTAAAGGAACTATAATGTTGAATAACCTGATTAAATGTGAAAATGTTTATTGGGTAAAAGGATTAAATTATAATCTATTGAGTATTTATTAGTTGAATAATTTAGGTCACGGAGTAGCATTTGAGAATAAGAAGGCAAAGATCTTCAATGAATCAGGAAGATTGATTGGTACCGGTGAACAGACAAAAGGTAAGTTATTCTATCTGAATGATACTAACACCACTTTCTTAATGACTAGAAACGAAGACATATGGTTGTGGCACAAAAGATTGTGTCATTTGAATTTTGACAACATGATGAAAATAAGCAGAAGGAAAAATGTAACAGGCTTATCGATGATGACAAAGCCCGACAACATCATGTGCAAGAATTGTCAAAAAGGTAAGATGAAAAAGTCTAGTTTCAAAAGTAAAACCCATACATCTGATGATATTCTAGAATTAGTCCATATTGATCTATGTGGACCAATGAGGGCAAAGAGTTATTATGGAGATAGATATTTTATTCTCTTTGTTGATGATTACTCTAAAATGATGAAAGTTATGTTTCTAAAAGATAAATCTGAAGCATTCAAGATGTTTAAATGGAATAAGGATATGGTAGAGAAACAAAGTGGTAAGGATTTAAAATGCTTGAGATCAGATAGAGAAATAAAGTTTATACCAGATGAATTCCCTAACTTCTTCAATGAGCATGCTATAAAAAGATAGGTTTCTGCACCAAGAACACCATAGAAAAATGGGATTGCCAAGGGAAGGAATAGATCCATAGTTGATTGTGATAGAACACTAATGATAGAGAAAGGCATCACCCAAATATTCTGGAGGGAAGTTGTCAGTATTGTTGTCTACACATTAAACAAAGTACAATTGAAGAAGGATACAAAGAAGACACCCTATGAGCTATGGTATGGTAAAACACCCAATGTAAGTTACTTCAAAATCTTTGATAGTCAATGTTATTTCTTAAAGGATGATAGAAATGGAAAGCTTGATTCCAAGAGTGATGAAGGTATCTTTCTAGGGTATTCCACCAAAAGCAAGGCTTATAAATGTCTTATTAAGGCCTCTAACAAAATTGTTGAAAGTGAAAATGTAAAGATAGATGAATTTGAAAAAAATAATGAGCTAGAAAGCACATAAGAACTAGAGAACTACAACAAGTTTGTATAATGTGAAGAACCCAACACTCTACCCGAGCAACAGTGCTTAATTCTTGAGCAACAAAATGTTGTAACCGACGGTCAGGTTGCAAATACCAACGATCAGGATATTGATCAAAATAATGTGCAAGGTGATGAAGAATAGAATGAAGGACAAAGTGATAATCAAACTGATAGAAAAAGAGCTATACCTGTACTTGAAAGATATGTAAGAAGGAAGCATCCAGAGATCTAGATATAGGAGATAAGAAAGTTGGTACAAGAACAAGAAGTAAGTCTTTAAACTCAAGTTGTTTAATTTGTGAGTTTGAGACAAAATCTGTCAATGCTTCACTTGATAATGATAAGTGCTATGAATGATGAGATTGAGAAGATTGAGAAGAACAAGACATGGTCACTTGTGACAAGACCAGATGACAAGAATGTCATCGATACTAAATGGATATTCAAGAACAAGCTAAATGAGAATGGAGAAGTCACAAGAAACAAAGCATGACTAGTATGTAAGAGGTATGCACAAGAGGAAGGTATTGACTATGGAGAAATCTTTGCACCCATTGCTAGGCTAGAAGTTGTAAGAATACTACTTGCTTATGTTGTATTCAAAGAATTCAAGGTATACCAGATGGATGTTAAGTCAACATTCCTAAATGGAATACTTGAAGAAGAGGTATACATTGAGCAACCAGAAGAGTTTGTAGATCTAGACAAGAGAAACATGGGATGTAGACTTCATAAAGCCTTGTATAGATTGAAACAAGCTCCTAGAGCTTGGTATGAATGACTTCATTCCTATCTTATAAGTATTCAATTTGTAAGGACTAGTAAAAATAGTAATCATTATTTAAAGGAAGATATTGATGCTAACACTTTGATTGCTAAAATATTTGTTGATGACATCATATTTAGAGGCAATGATATGCTATGCAAATCATTTGCTAATGAGATGATAAAAGAGTTTGAGATGTCTATGTTTGGAGAGATCAAGTTCTTTTTTGTTTTTTTGATGAATAGTGCCTTTTCAATTAATAAAATATCAAAGTTACATATCCACAAAAAAGGAGCCAGGGGATATAGAAATCACCCCGCAGAGTTCACACGGCCAAGCTGGAAATAGAGTACAACTATTCATAAAAAAAATAGGCATAAAGCCATTAAGAAGCAAGAGCAGTGGCAGAAGGAGGAGTATCTTTATCATTAGAACCCCACACATCATTGGGGTTAACAGGAGGGTCAGGAAGCGACCATCCATCATCTTCAACTTCATATTTATCTTTATTTTTCACCCTGGGCAGAGAAATGGCTAAATCCAGGTAGGGAAACTTGGAAGAGGTGGCAGGATGCCAATCAAAGCCATGACGAGAACCAGGAGCATCAAGAGGGGCAGACTGAGCTGGCGCTAGAGACCACCCTGAAGTACAGCGAGGTAGAGAAGCTGAGAAGTGCTGCCAACCGTCACCGCTACCTCTCAAGGAGTGGTGGTGGGGTGCCTAAGACCATGGGGTGCGTGAGAAGCACACCAAGGAGCTGTGCCCATGATGGCAGCCTCTAGGAGGCGTACCTTCAGTAGAAATGGCATAAGGAGGAACCCTGGCAATAGTGTAGGGAGCATTGCCCCAGTGATTGAGTAGCTCCTATAGGTGAGCCACTTCTAGAGCCACTTTATTGGCTTGAACTTGAATCTACATCATAACATCATTACAAATGCAAGCCTTGTTATACAGAGCAACATTCATATCAAGAAAGTTGTGAGAAAAAATAACAGCAATCCTATCTTTCCATATAGTGATCAAAATCTCCATCTTGAAAGTATGCCAAATCTGGGTAAACTTGGAGGGAAGTCTAGGAGAATCTCCTAAGACAATCATGTGCCAAGAAAAAGGTTCAGGCCAAAAGGGCTTGAAGAAATCATGAATCCACTGCCAATACTATTGAGCTCTCCTACAAAACTAGAAGATGTGCAAGAAAGACTCAGGGTGACCACAAAAACGACATTGAGGGTCATGAACACCTAGATGTTTGAGCCTAGGGCCAACTGGGAGCCCTTGAAAAAGAAGACACCAAGCAAAAAGAGCCATTTTGGGCTCCATAATGGTAGCCCAGTTGGTTTGAAAGTGAGAGCTCTAGTGAGAAGTGGAAGAATGAAGATGCCATCTCTGATTAAGGGTGTCCACCATCAGAAGATTGGGGGACAACCACCTATAACCTAGTCTTGGTTTGTAATTGTTGAAAGGCATGGTAGGATACCATTTCCAATCCTTCCACCAGGGCCTGATAGACTGAATACCAATCTTATGAAGCAAGTTGGTAGGAATCGCATAAACCAAAAGATCAAAAGTCTGGTGATCTGAGTGAGCCAAATGATACTATACCTACATATCCTCCCATGAAAAAAGACCCATAGAGGCTCTAGAGAAGAGGTCCTTGGGTGTCTGGATGCCACATTTGAAAAAATGCAGAGCACTAGTCCCTTGAGTCTTGGCCAGGGGGATGCCTTGAAAAGAAAACAACGGAGACCACTAGAGGCTCTACTGATTGAAAGAAAGACCATTGCGAAAGGCATCACCATCCCAATAGAGCCAGGGCTTAATCGCTTCCCAAGATTTCCAAATTCTCTAGATGATGAAGGTACCCTGAATTTGAACAGGTTCTTTCATAGTGAGCAAGGTCTGGAGACCAATGCCCTTCCAAGCTGGCCTGTTAATTGGGAATCCAGAAGAGATGCAGTGCCTAAAAAGAATTTTCCAAGCATCATCACCAGTAAGAGCATGGATAATCCACTTCACACAAAGAGCATGCCCCTACCTCTGAGTGGAGAGAAGGCCAAGGCCTCCAGAATCATGAGGAAGGCATCAAAACTCCTAGGCAACCCTATGAAACTCATAGCCGTTAGCACCAGAGGCCCAAAGAAAATCTCTGAGAAGATGTTCCAACTTGAGATAAGAAGCCTTAGAGGGAGCCCAACATGAGGATTAGTAGACATGAGTAGTAGCCTAAACTTTGGAGCAAGTCTAAACTTTCCAGCAAGGGAAAGAGGCTTGCAAATCCAATATTGTAGTTTATTTTCAATCTTGGCAATCACATCATTCCATAAATCCATAGAGGAGCCATGGAAAGCAAAGGGAATGCCTAGGAAGTAGAAAAGCTCCCCATGCTGAACCCATTTTCAACCAAAATTATTAAGCTAGGTAGGGGCTGGAAGAAAAGACTGTCTGAAACAAAGAGTTTTAGACCATTGGATAGCAGATCCAGAGTCTTGACAAAAGGTCTCCAGGCACTACAAGGCATTGGAGATGTTCTCCTCATCCTCAATAAGAGTGAGAACGGAGTCATCAGCAAAGTGACCATTAAAAATCAAGGAAGGGGAATCAGGAAGGGAAATTCCATGAACCAAACCAGAGGAAATAGAGTTGGCAAGCAAATACCCAAAGCCTTCAGCAGCAAGCACATATAAGGCAGGAGCCAACAGACAACCTTGCTGGATGGATCTAAAAAGCCCAAAAGTATCAGATTGAGACCCATTAATGGTAATGCACACAAAGGCATCACCAAAAAGAATTTCCATAGACTGCAGGAAGTGAGGACCGAACCCAAGAGCTTAAAGCATAGCAAGAATAAAAGGCCATTCAATGTGGTCATAGGCTTTAGCAAAATCAGTTTTGAGGAATAGGGTAGCCTATTTAGATTGGCGAGCCCATTCCATCCCTTCCAAGACAAAAATTATGTTGTCAAGAATATACCTAGATTTAATAAAACTAGTTTGATCAAGGTGGACAATAAGAGGAAGGAGATGTCTGAGTTTAAGAGCTAACGCTTTGGCAATTATCTTGTAGGAGACATTCAACAAGGTGATGGGCCTCTAGTTGCAGATATCCTCTAGATCACCAGATTTAGGTATGAATTTGATATTCCCTTTATTAATTAAAGTACCCAAACTTTTATTGTGAAAGGCCTCGAGGTAGACTTTGTGCAGGTCAGGACCAACAGCATCCCAAAGGTGTTTGTAGAACTCAGAGGGGAAGCCATTGTATCTTGGAGATTTATAATTGGCCATAGAAAAAGTCGCTTCCCTGAGGCCAGAGATGGTAAGAAATTTCTCACAAAAGACTTGTTTCTCAACCACTATGTGGTTTGGAGTAACAACAATACAAGCCTTCAAAGCCTCTTCACACGCAGTAGAATTACCCTACGATGCAAACACTTGTTGATAATGCTGAACAAAAGCCTGAACAATGGCCAGAAGATTAGTAAGGGTTTCAGACCCTTGTTTAATCTTTTGAATACCAACATTGGTATGATGGGCTTTGAGAGCATGAAAAAACTCCTTAGAGGCTTTATTGCCCACCTCCAACTAGTGGAGGCGAGCTTTGATTTGAGCTCCACGAGCATCATAGACATCAGCAATTTTCTTCTCATGTCAGAGTTGGGCTAGCTTAAGCTGGAGTGTAGAATCAAAGGGGTTCAATGCAAGAAAATCAGCAGCATTGCGAAGAGCCTTAGTGTTAGCTTCAAAAGCTCACTTCCTGTAATAGGCTAATTGACGGCTGTAAATGCAAATAAATCTTGCAATAGGGGTGATGGAGTCATTCCATCATTGAATCCAACCAAGATGAGTGTGGGGCAAAGGCTCTAAATTCCAAACTTGAATAATGTGAGCAATAGTGGAGGCATGTGTCAACACTGACATGTTGAGATAAAACTGCATTTGGGAAGCCCTTCTGGCAAATGACTGCCAAGTGATGGAGAAATAAATGGGGAAGTGATTTAACAGGGTTACATCTATCAGAGGAATGATAGGTAGGCCTTGATCTTCAAAAAAAGAGAAAAAATATTGAGCCGTTATCATAGCACAATCTAGCCTCTTAAATATATGGTCAGAGCCAGCTCTGAAATTAGACCAAGTATGCCAAACCCCACCCTGCTGGTAGCGGTTAGCATTGGGATCAAAAAGGCCCAATTTATTGTGCATGTGGTACCAAGCTTCTCTCTCCCCAGCTATCTAGTGCAAAGGTGTAATCCCTTCCTTGTTAGAGGTCAGCTCAACCATATTAAAATCCCCACACATAACCTTAGTAGTAGGAGGCAGATTGTCTGCCAGCCAGCACCAAAGTTGAGATCTTTTGACAGCATCATTGGGGGCGTAAACATTAATGATACCAAAAGAATGATTATGAAAAGAAAGAAAAATCCAGGTGACACGCTGCATCGGATCAGATCCATGAGAAATAATAGAAGAATGAAGGTGAGGTGACAGAATAGTAATGACACCACCTTTACCAGCTTCATGCTGAGAAAAAAAAACAATGTCATCCGGCCATATGACACGACAGGCAGAGTTAAGCAGGAACCCAGAAATCATAACCTCCTATAAACATAACATGTCTAGAATATGAATTCTACGATGGGTATCATGAATATAGTACTTTTTGGAGAGGTCAGTTAGACCTCACACATTTCAGGACAAAAAATTCATAAAAACTCTTGCATGGTTTCCTCGTCCCCAAGAGAGGAGAAGCTATTCTACAAGAAGGCTATTACAGAGCCAAAGCTAGGGAGTAAATCTCTAGAAGAGGTAAACCTCCTTTTATCTGGGTTGTCCATGTGTCCATCAGGACTACGAGACCGACACAAAGATCAGAAGGAAACCAAAGAATCCGCTGGTGGCACGAGCACCACTTCTAGAGTGGAAGGCTTTGCGGCAGAGCTTTTCCCCTGAATAATAGGGTTTGAAATAAGTGGCGGTGGCACATCAGTGGAGGGAGGATATTTTCCAACCAAAGGTTCTAGAGGTGACACAACAGCAGATGTGGCTTGCATCATCTTGGAGCTTGAGGCATTCCTGCCTTTTTGTGAAACTGTAGTCCATTCTTCTTTTTTTCCAACTTCCATATTTTTGGCCGGTGCTTCCTTTGGCAGTGGCTTTACCCGAGGGGTAGCTAGCCGGAAATCCTTAATCTTGTATTTTTCCAATTGACCCTAATAACAGGTGTTGGGCAGGTTCAAATAGAGAACTTTTTAAGAAATGGTGAGAGAACCAACTTGGATTTCAACAGTGTCCTTGAGGTCCCTAGAAAGGTCTACCTCAACACAGACACACTTCTGGGGATGGGCATTGAAAAATTTGTCATGTTCCATGACAATTACCTTACCAAGGGTTTTAGAAATGGACTCAATAAAAGGCTAGCATGGAAAATGGAGACCAGGGAACTCAACCCAAATAGGAACCCTAAGTTTCTTGTTATCCAAGACTGTGAAGTCTCGAGACCATCTCTGAAAAACAAGCAGGGATGACCTAACAGTCCAAGGCCCATAGCTAAAAACTGCTTCTGCCTGGTAAGGGTTAGCAAAATGAAAAAGGAAAAAACCTTTGGTAAGGTTTTTGTTAGGAACCTGTGTGTTCCTTCTATTTATTTTGTTAGTGTAGTGTTGTTGGACACATATGCTTTGTAAGTCATCCCGTGAGTATATTTTATTATCCCACATGCATAGGTAATATTACTTTTCTAGATCGTACTTAGTATATAAGAGTAGGTTGAGGCCTTTGCTGGGTACCGACGAATTTATTGTATTGAGCTTGCTCAAAGGAGGTTACCCCCTCGAAGTGGCCCGCGATCAATAGATTCATTCTGAGTTCTGCTATTGCTCTATAATCTATTATTTTGTGCATTCTCACCATATTGTTGTAAGGAGGTTCCTCACATCTGGTATCAGAGCACTTTCTTGGGCTCGCTGGGTGGAAATTACATCAAATTTTTTCATCGTGGCCTTCATGTTCCTTTCGATTCCAGTATTTCTTGTTATTGCAAAAACTCTTTTCAGTTATTCCATATTTGAGTGATTTTTCCAGTCGAGTGTAAAAAAAAAAGTAAATTTTTTTTTGTTTTTTAGCCATAGCTTCCTTGCTCTCTTTCTGTTTCCTCTCACAGTTCCTTAGAACGCCTGAAATACCATTCTGCATACTTCCTTCCTTGACGAATCAACCCCAAATTCTACATATCGAAGCCCTAAATCCCTCATTTATCAAATTATTAGGGTTTGCCCTATATTTTTCGCTTCTCATCCAATCATCACCAAACCGAGCCACAAGATTCAATTCCTCATTCTGCTCCCTTGTCCCTCTTGGACTGCTCGCCTCATTCTGCCTCCCCAACCCTGAAACCCTCATTTTTCTTTTTCCCGTTTCCTTAGAAAGTCTCCAGCCACTCGTCAAACACCCATTTCCCATATGAGTTTTGTCCAAATCCAAGTTTGCCCTAACTAAAAAAGTTTTTGTTTCTCATTTTCTACCAGTTGCCAAAAAAAAAAAAAACTGCTTTATGGTTGTTACATGTACTAGAGAAAAAATCATGGAAGAGGAAATTGCATCCCTCAAAACCAAACTTCAAGATTTGGATGACAAAATTCTCGGTCTCAACCTTCAGCATTCAGCCATGAACCGCAACCATTCTGGAGACGCTGGGTT
>MU224281.1:557948-576112 GCA_018584345.1 Thuja plicata
TTCTAGATCGTACTTAGTATATAAGAGTAGGTTGAGGCCTTTGCTGGGTACCGATGAATTTATTGTATTGAGCTTGCTCAAAGGAGGTTACCCCCTCGAAGTGGCCCGCGATCAATAGATTCATTCTAAGTTCTGCTATTGCTCTATAATCTGTTATTTTGTGCATTCTCACCATATTGTTGTAAGGAGGTTCCTCACAGTTTTGCACACCATCAAGGTGGACCCCATGAGGGGTCCATCTCTTGTTTACCCAATCTTTGAGGATACTTTTAGGAGGAGTACGACCCACAAAATATCCAATCAGAGTATGCTTTTCTAACCATTCACATGCAAAATCAAATTCTTGAAGATTAAGAACAATATCAGGGTTACCTTGTGAAAGACCTTTAGGACGAACTTGCAAGGACATTTGTTCATAGGAGGCACCATGGCTTTTTGAAGCTTTAACTCGCGCACCTGCATCAACTGCTGGGCCGAAGTTGGCCAGAGCCATACTAAAAGCTAATCCTAATGTAAAAATCCCACAGTAAATGTGGTACGATAGATGGAAAGCTCAGAGAAAAGACATATATAGGATGTCATACGCAGGAAACACTAGCAGAGTGAAAAACTGATCAAGTTCTTTCTTGGTCTACAGATCATGCAACAATGTGAAGGTATCTTCATTACACAGTCCAAACACATTAAAGAGGTCCTGAAAATATTCAATATGGAAGATTCCAAACCATTTGGAACACCGATGGCTACTGGATGTAAGTTGAAAAAGGAGGACAAGACATTAGAGGTAAATCAGACTTTGTATAGATCAATGATTAGAAAACTCATGTATGTTGTACACACTAGACTAGATATTGCACATGCACTAGGAATTGTTGATAAATTTTCTGCTAACCCTAGGGAATCACATATGACTGCTATGAAAATAATTTTAAGATATCTGAAGACTACTAGGGAATATGGATTATGGTATAGAAGAGAAGGAAAATTTGAACTGAAGGTGTTTATTGACCCTGATTGGGCTAGAAATCTTGATGATCGGAAGAGAACAACTAGAGGAGCATTCTTTATGGGTGACAGACTTGTCACATGGATTAGCAAAAAGTAAGTATGCATTTCTCAGTCTACTGCAAAAGTAGAGGATGTTGTTACTACTACAAATTTCTCAAATATTGCATGGATCAAACAATTACTGGAAGGTATGCATATGAAGATCCTAGAACTAGTAATTATCTATTGTGATAACACCAGTGCAATAAACATTTCCAAGAATACAGTCATGCATGCTAAGACTAAACACATTGCCATCAAGTATCATTATTTAAGAGAACAAGTTCAAGCAAAAGAGGTTATACTTAAGTATGTGCAATCTAGAGAACAATTAGTTGATATCTTTACCAAGCCACTGCCCAAGGATACATTTGAGTACTTGAGAAAAAGACTAGGGATTAAACCCTTGTCTACCAGTCAGTAAGATAACTAGAAGGCTACATCAGCCTACATATTATCAGAATATCATTAATGTTGATGCAAGCCAAGAGATGAACTTTAAGGCTACATCTATATACAGACATGTATATATCAGCACCGAGCACCAAGGCATATTGTTGTATTGCTGATGGATAAGGGAAATTCATGGAATATATTATGGATGGAGAGAATGATTTTTTGACATTAATGTCAGATATTTGTGAGATATTTGTTTAGCATTGTTGTCAAATGGAGAGAGATTATCCATATTATCACATCCTTCTATAAAAGGAGAGAGATTATCCATTATGACATTACTCCAACAGGGAGAGATTATATCCTTAGGGAGAGAAATTGTATGGAAAGATTATACAAAGGGAGAGTTGCTAAAAAGAGAAACGACATCAAAAGAGAAAAATAGCCAAGGGAGAGAAATAGACACAAGGAGCGAACACAACACATCAGAAGACAAAGCGCTGCAAGAATCAAATCTAAGCTAAAATAGAGCTTACAGATGTTCAGACATTTATCGGTTAACAGAACAAAAGATTGGTAGTTTGATGAATCTCAACTGTTGTATTTCATATTGTATTAGAAATAGTATAGTGTGATAATATAGTTTGTTGCCATCAATTCCAAAGGGAGAGATTGATGACATGCAACTGATTGAATGTTTGATAATGTTAAGTTGAAAGATAATGTAGGGCATTAAATCAGTTAATGGATTACATTGTCATTGATGTCAACTTGATATCATCTGTACGGTCATGTAAATAATGCCAAAGACTTCAAAGAACCAAAGCAACCAAGGTTATGCTTTCAACAATGTATAAAAGTCAAGTATTCACTAAGTGACACAACACCAATGAAGTGCACACCATCGGTTAGAGAAAAGAAGAATAGTCACAGTGATACCCGACAATCAAAAGCATAGTGTTGCCCGACAAAGAAAAACCACAATAATGCCCGACGAGAAAAATTCCAATGATGCCCGACATATGGAGATCACGAAGCTAACTAGAGTCTCACCGACGGATCATTCAGTTGTCACTGACGACTAACTGAAGTGTTGACCGACAGAATAGAGAGTTTAGAAAAAAAAATCTAGCTGGAAGAGCTAAAAATAGACTTAACTAGTTGTCTACTTTGTTTTATTCAACTATAGATAAGTGATTGATTTAAAGATGATTTGTACAGTTGGAAAGAAGATATCAACGAGAAAAATCATGAGTTATGCTTTAAATCTAATTGGTTGGATTGTTTATCATGCCAAGAATCAAGAATCAAGAAACAATGAATATTATGTCTATATAAGAGACACGCTTAATTCATTTAAACATTGGATTAAGGGGAGTGAATAAAAAGAGGATGCTGAAGAAAAACTAATGAAGAAAAACTTCATGCAGTGCTGAACAAATAAGTTGAAGGAAGACCTAAGGAATTCTGCAGACACCAACGAACAATGAGAACATCATCATAGAGCAGAAAGTATGGTGCACAAGGATTAATTAATACATTGGTCAGAGAGATGATGTACTTAAATAGATCTAAAATTATGCAATTCAAGTTGCAATATGAATAGTCATAGTGTTTCAGTTTAACCATTGAAGCATCAAGTCTCTTAACTGAGAAGGACTTAATAGTCTTCTATATATTGATGTACATCTCAAGGAGTGCCAAAAAGGTTGATTCATGAAAGTAGCATTGGACTTGCCCGATACCTATTGATAGTCTAAGAAGGAGGCTGATTGAAGGATGGTAGCAATAGATTCCCGATACTAAGTGACAACCTCTATGTATAAAATCCTCTAAAAAGGTCACACTTAACAGTGTGTTTGTAACCTTTGACAGGGTTGGCTCCTAACAGGGTTCACTTCAGAAGAGTGAAAATTTGGGGTATCGGTCCCAGTGGGTTTTCACTTAACAGGGTTTCCATGTTAAAATTCATGTGTTATGTGTGTATGATTCATTTCTTTACTATCTTGCATCTTACATAGCTAACTCTAGATTGATCAGTATACTCTACTTATTTACTGAGTTTTGGTAAATAGTTATACTGCTTATTGGTAATCAACAAAGAGTAAGGATTGACAGAGAAAATTGACAGACAAATAATCATTATTAGTATTTCATTGCATCCATCTTGTAGGGACATAATAATCAGAGTTTTATTGATTGGTGGTTAAGTTTGAAGGATAAATTTTTTAGGGCACTGATTCACCCCTCCCCCCCTCTTAGTTATTACTAACAGTAATGTGGACAGGAACTTCACCAATCCAATATAGGTCATCATGTATCCTTCTTAGTAGGATTTTAACCCATTCATGCTCATAGAACTTGTGCACATTAGAATACTCAAAGATAGGTTTGTCCGTGAGATGCACATATTCATCTTTGAATGAATAGTCTAGTTTCATCATCGAATCCATAAGAGTAGCTATGTTGTTATCTCCAACAGTTTCCTTCTTGCAATAAATATATGTGCAAATGTCTTCTACATGTACAAATCCTAAGAGAGTCTTAGAAAATTCTCCTTCAACATCATCTAATAAGGAATTGAATGGATGCTTCTTGAACATGAATCTTTTCCTTTCAGAAATGTCAAATACAACAAGGGTTGCCATACTTACTTGTTACTTGATTAAATAGGGTTTCACGACAATTCTGAAATGATGCGACTGCTAGGGTTCCATTTCAATCTTCAATACATTCACAAACCAACCAAATTTATAACTTCCAATGTTTTGATTCCCAATGCTCCTGTACTCTGTGAATTTTATGATCTCAAATGCAAACAATGAAGATAATCGATTATTTCACTGATTTATATAAAGTTTTCTGCATTTAATGCTTGTTACCTTACATGTTTTCACTGAGAGTTTCAAACTTTGTTCTGAACAAAGTATAGGCAATGTGTGCATGCATACTACCTTATTTCATGATCACATACATGAATCCATATGCCCATACTTGGAGGTGAGTATACCATCCACGTAGGGGTTTAGAGCTAGAATAGCTCCCCCTAAGACCAAGAAGGTAAACTTAACCAAAAGTAGAGGGTGTGTCCACTATGGATGCATCTACTACTTTTTTCTCTTCATTATCCTTCTTTACTTCAACCCAAATTTTATTTGAATCTTCTTTAGCTTGTACAACCTTAACTTCTCTTGATTCTTCAAATAGTGACTTTTTAGGATTCTCTTGTCTTTGTGCTTTTGACCTGCAAAACCTTGAGATGTGTCTATCTTTCTTACATGAGTGACAAATGATAGGAGGTCTAATGTTATTATTCATCATGTTGCACTGCTTGGCTATGTGTCCATTATAATTACATATCTGACATGTAATGTTCTGATAGTTTCTCTGAGGTTGATTTCTCTGATTGTTTTGATTCAAATTTCTTTGATTCTGCTGTGATTGATTTCTTTGACTTGTTCTGCAATGAATAGCCTTGTGACCAAATTTATTACAAGAGTAAAAATAGCCATTTAAAGTTCTTACCTCTTTACAATCTCTTTCCAAGTTTCCATGCTTGTTACAAGCATAAAAAGGTTTGTTAACCTTCTTAAGTTCATCTTTAGGTGGATCTATTTTAGCCTCTGCAAGATTCTTAGTTTTTTTTGCTTCAGTAGATGTCTCTTGTGTTTTCTTTCTTTCTTGCATTGAATTGATCTCAATTTGAGCTAAACTGTATCCAACACCAGTATTATCACCTTTTAGCTTTTGTGCATAAATTTTTGATTGAACTAGATTAGAACTTGTGTGTAGTTTATCAATCTTGTCTTTTTCTTCTGTTAATTTAGATTCAATATTTTTCTTGATGTTTTCTAACTCCAATATTTTCATGTTTGCTTGCATAAGTTCATCATATAATTGTTTACTCTCTTTGTTCTTTTCTTCAATAGATGTTAGGATATCTGTAAGTTGTTCATTCAGATCTTCAATCTTATCTTTTAGAGACATGTTCTCTTCATTCAGTTTCTTGACCATTTTACCCAAATCATTTGTAGAGCAATCTTTCAAATCGTTTCTTAACTTTTTGATAAGCATTTGTGAGCCATCAAATTTTAGTTTAAGTTACTCATTTTCTTTTTCAAATCTGTCAAGATCCTCAAGGGATTCTTCAAGATTCATTTTCATGTGATTAGCTTCTTTTGAATCCATGATCTGCTCAAGTGGTTAAACTTTCTTTCAGAGGACCAGAGCTCTAATACCAATTGTTGGAAACACTAAGAGGGGGGGAATCAGTGATTGATTAATTATTCTATTTCAGAAATTTGAACATAAATAAAATAGATAATATATGAATCATAACACAATAACACATAAAATTAGATATGTTTACGGGGAAACATTGATCAGAGGAAAACCCCGGTGGGAATTAGTACCCACAAATAATTGTACTAGTATAATGAACCTGTTAAAGTTCCTTTGCCCTGTTAGGAGCAATATTTATAATGCAAGTATATTTATCATGTTAGGAGTCTACAAAAACCCTATTAGGGGTCAGGACTCACTGTCCAAGAACTCATTTCTCAATTAAAGAATGCTACAACCTCTTGAAGATAGATATGCACTATATCTGAAACTTGAACTACTGAAGTGACATGGCTATCTGATCAGTTCCTTTTATGCGCTGATGCTTTGATCTCTTAAAATAATTTATCTCATACTACTCTTCATTGTCTCTACTCTGCATATTCTCTACTCTTGCACTTATTACAAGAATGCATATTAATTATATATACATACTCAATAGATGCGACCGAAAATAAGACCTTTGTCGGCCCAAAAACATTATACACAACACTTCCAAAAAAATTGGCTTAAGTGTGTTTACAATAATTTTTAATACATAATTAATAACTTATTACAATAGGCACATAGCCTTTGAAAAACAAAATATTATACGCTAATCCAAAAACTGTGGTCGGCTCCATACTCTATTTTATGAACTGTTTAGTGCACTTAATCTTTCTGTAACTTCTCCATACTGTCATTCTATACCATGCGTGTATAGGGTAAGCATAAAAAAACATCATAGAGCTTATGTATGCACACGCATATCTTGATTCGTTCTGACGCACGTGCACTGGTGCTCTGATCAACAACATATCTCTGTTATGCTCTGTCTTCTATACTTAGCCAATTTTTTCTCTTCAAAGTTTGTTGTCAAAACTTTATATGACTTTGTTGCCATAATGAAAACATAAAATAAGTCATATTATCCCTGAGAGTCAACTTTCCAATAGTTTTCCAATCATCTCCAAGCCTTATTCTTATCTGATGGTAGCCTAATTTAAGGTTTATTTTGGAAAAGTAGCATTCTCTTCCAAGTTGGTCTACAAGATCCTCTATTCTTGGTATAGGGAATATGTATCTATATCATCTTAAAATGGAAGCACTTCCATTTTGGTAGGTTTAGCACACTCGTTTAGTGCATTTACATGATAGATTTATATTTAGGATGCATCTGCACTTGGAATTAGGGTTAGGATCCTGAGGATTCTCCTTGATTTCCTTCTTTGTGGCTCTATTTTCTAGGTAGGACCTATGTATTAGTCCTTCTATCCCTCATCACATATCTTCCAGGCCCCTATGCTTATTTCTAGTATTCTATTGTATTTTCCCATCATTCTAGGTCCTTGACTGACCAGGGAACTTCACTAGCATTCTATGTTGACCAACTTGAAACTTCAGGTCAGGATCGAGGTTAGCCTTGACCTAGGTCAAGGTCAAGGTTGACCTTGAACTCTATCAGGTTTTGGTTCCCGCTTTCAAATTTGGATCATAGCAGGGTCCTAAATCTAAAATTGGCCCCCAGATCCAAATGCGAGAGGGTTTTCACTCAATTTTAATTAAATGCATTTCCTCATTAGTTGGTCATTGTGATGGGACCATGACTTGAGGTGAAATTTGAATTATGGGCCCTTTCAATTCCCTAGGAGGCTTACCTTGAAATCTCTATATAAACACTCTCTTTTGCCTTCATTTAGAGGGAGATTATGAGATCATGATATTATGACATGATATAATGGCATCATGATGATGAAAGAATGCAAGAGGATGATATAAGAGGACAAGATATGATTATGGCTTAATACATGCAAGAATTTTGTCGAAAATCTATTGTGGATGTTCATTGGACCAAGAAAGAATTCTTCTATCCTTCCTTCTTCTTTGATCTACCATTTTCAATATTCAAGTATTCAAAAGATACAATCATGGGGTAGCAACTACGGATTGTGAGTTTGGTAAGAGTACTTTAGCCTTGGGGGCTTGGTATGCTTTCTTTATCATATTTAAACCTATGCATTGATCTCTCATTTCAATTCATGCTAGGGTTTAAATCTAGAGGATTAGATCTTGGCATTACACATTCAAAGCTCTTCCTAAGAGAAACACACACATATTCTATTACATCCGGCTATTCGTGGAGGTGGGAACCACCAAAATGAGGGTTTTACTAAGGAAAAACCCTATATAGACACCCCAAAACACCATTTTAAGATATCTACAATCATTTTTTTAGGAGTTGCAGAGCATATTTGGATACCCTTTTTGACAAAATTTTGAGATCCGCAAATAGAATTTTTGTCAGAGTAGAGCAGGTCAAGGTCGACATAAAGGGGTGCAATTTTGCCCCCACATTGGGGTCAAGTTCGACTTGTCTCAGAAAAGAAAAATATTTCTGGGTTTTCTCCATCTCTGTGTTTCTGTTCTAGATCCTGTCGTAGGATTTCCTGAAACTTGATACAGACACCACAAAATAGGCTTTTCCAGATATGTTATATTATGAGGTATGTATTTTATTCCATTATTCTTTGCAGACATTTCCAAATTTACATTCCTTATTATTACAATTAAATGTAAGTGGTTAAATATGGCATAGGCTCTCTTTTATATGCAAATCCCCATTGTTCAAAACCCTATTTAAAGATCTCCATACTCCCCCACATTACATTTTGGTGAACCCGCAATAGACAACTATTTCTTTTTGGTGTTAGATTTGCTTTTTATGTTAGATCTTACATGCATATAAAAGTAGATTTCTTTTATTCTCTTGCATTTATATTTCAAAAATAAAAAACACAAAATTTATTTAAAAATACAAAAACATTTACATTCTTTTCATGCTTGTAGTGCTACTTTATGTTCAACATGTATGAATTTTTTTTTGAATACTTTGATGAGGCTTTTATTGCAAAAGAGGATAGATCCCCTAATGAGGTACATGGTAGTGAGGATGGAAATTTTTGGAATAGGATCTTCATTGATCCTATTCCTATTTCATCCTCCTCCACAACCTCTTCAATTGAACTTTACCATAGGGTGTGTGCATGGTTACCTTCATGGTCCACTATTTGCAACATTGATGCACCTAGATTGTTATATCCTAAACCTTTGTTGACAGTAAAATGATGTCCTCGAATAACAATTAAGGGTAAACCTAGAGATCCTTTGGATTTCTTTGACAATACAAATTTTGTTTCACATGCTTATCGCACACAGAATAATCCTCAGCCTATTGTTCCAGCTTCTTTACCTCATTCTCAACCTATGATTCCTCAAGCACCTAAGTTTCCATATTCCTTTAAGAATTATGACTTAGTTGAACAATTATGTGCTACTCCCGCAAAGATATCTTTATGGGAATTGCTTCAAACTTCTCCAACATATCATGAGGTATTGAAAAAGGCTTTATCTACCCTTCCTTCTTTGCCTCCTAACCAAGAGAATATTAATTCCTTTTTGGAATTCATGCATATGATGTCTTATGTACCTCCTATTGTGTTTACCAATGATGATTTACCTTCTGCTGAGGTGCAGAATAAATATGATGCTCTTATGGTTGTTGTTTCTATTAATCAGAGTATCATCTGTAGAACATTAATTGACAATGTATATGGGATTAATGTTTGCAGCATGGATATGCTTAAATAAATTAAGGCTGATCTTACAACTATCCAACCTAATAATATCCCTATTCATGTATTTGATAATATTGCAAAGAGAACTTTGGGCATTATTACACTACCTATTAAAGTTGGTCTAGTTATTCTCAATACACCTATTCACGTTATACCTTGACCTCTCAATTATAACCTTCTTTTATGTAGACCTTGGTTACATACTATGCGTGCAGTTCCTTCTACTCTTAATCACAAGGTTATGTTCATTTATAAAAAATTTTATGTATACACTACATGCAGATGATGCACCAAATCCTTGCTTAAATGAGGAATATGCTAAAGTTTCTCAACCTCTCCAACAAAGTAAAGAACCTAAAACGACACCTAAGATTAAAGAAACTGAAACTACATCTTCTTCTTTGACTGAGTATGATTGGGGAACGTTGGACTTTAATCCTTATTTTATTAGAGAATATAAAGTTTCTAATTTGGAATTCATGAAACAAAAAAGTGGGTTCGAAAAATAAGTTTTTACTCCTTCCTCACTTTCTGCAGAATTAAAAAGTAACTTCACTGTTACCTCAATGGACAAAACAATTGAAATAATAAAACCTGATTGCTATGAAACTGTGACATATGTGGCTCCTTTAACTCAATCTAATATGGTCGATAGATATGGTTCTGGTTATCATCTGCTCAAGAAATTAGGATTTAATGGGAAATTATATGGTAAATATGAACAAGGTATACAAGTACCTTTGGACAACAAAATTTATGATTACACATATGGATTGGGGTTCAATCCTTACAAACAACCATTGACTTTTCCTCTCAATGTTAATCATATATGTCGTGGACATTTGAAGTTGGTTAACCCTCTCCTCCTTAACATGGATCCAAAACCTATCTTGGATTTTTTTCCTGAAGATGAAGCCTTGGCAGATGTTTTAGGAGCTTATGAGGATCTACCTATGTTTCATAACAAAAGAAGGAATCCCTAATGTCTAAACATAGAAGCTTATTTTTGAGAACATGATGAATAGGATATTTCTACTTTACTAATGGATTCTCCAATACAAAGTAATTTTCTAATAACTAAGACTATTGAGGTTCAAGTGGATGAAAATCACTCTGGGAAAATGATAAAAATTGGGAAGTGTTTGAATCAAGATGAATGTGATCAGTTGGTTTCCCTTTTACTTGAGTATAAGGATATTTTTCCTTGGACATATTCGGATATGTTGGGTATAGATCTTAAGATTGTTACTCACAATATTGTTCTAAAACCAAATGCTAAACCTGTGAAGCAAAAAATCCAAAAGATGAATCTAGGAATTGCCTTATTAGTCAAAGCTAAAATTGAAAAATTATTAGGTGTTGGATTTGTCAATTCTATTGATTACTCATATTGCATTTCAAACATTGTGGTCATTTCAAAAGGACAAAATAAGATAAGAATGTGTACGGACTTTCGAGATTTAAATAAGGCATCCTCAAAAGATGATTTCCCGTTACCTAATATTGATATGATTGTGGATTCAACAATAGGTCATGCTCTATTATCTTTTATGGATGGATTTTTGGGCTATAATCAAATCTTTAATTCTCCCGAAGATCAAATTAAGACAACATTTATAACATCTTGGGGAACATTTTGTTGGGTCATGATACCTTTGGATTAAGAAATGTGGGAGAACTTTACTAGCGAGCCATGACTTTGATTTTTCATGATTACATTCATAAGATTCTTGAGGATTATGTGGATGATATCTTGGAAAAATATATACAAAGAGGAGATCATGTTAGCATTTTACGACAAATATTTTAAAGGATTAGAAGTTACAATATGAGATTGAATCCTAAGAAATACACCTTTGGAGTTGATTCTGGTAAATTATTAGGGTTTATAATCCCTAAGAGAGGCATAGAGGTCAATACTGAAAAGATTAATGGTATTCTTAATATGCCTCCTCTGAAGAACATTTCTTAGTTGCGTAGTTTACAAGGAAAAATTCAAGTCATACATCACTTTGTTTCCAACTTAGCTGATAGAACTATTCCTTTTACTTCCTTTCTTGGAAAGGATAGCACTTTCTCTTGGAATAAGGAATGTAAACAATCCTTTAAGAAATTAAAGGAGTATCTCGCTAATCCTCCTTTTTTGCAACCTACTCAATTTGATAAACCCTTTTATCTATATACTTCAACCACTCTGAATGTGGTGAGTGGGTTGTTAGCTCATCATGATAGTGAAGGTAAGGAAAGGCCTATGTACTACATTAGTTAGACTTTACTTGATTATGAAACAAGATATACAGATTTGGAAAAACAATGCTTAGCTTTAGTTTATGCTTTTCAAAAACTCGAGCATTATCTATTAAATGTTGAAGTCAATGTGATTGTTAAATTTGATCCTTTGAAACATCTATTCTCGAAGACTGATCTCTCTGGTCATATTGCGAAGTGGGTGATGTTACTTATGGAATTTGATCTTAATTTAATTTCTCAAAAATTGATTAAAGGACAAGCTTTAACAGATTATTTGGCTGAAGCTCCTTGTCCTCATTCCGATACGTGCTTTACTTCAATAGAATTCCTCGATGAAAACATTATAGCTATTAAATAGGATGATGTTTGGGAATTATATTTTTATGGATCTAGATGTAAGACAGGTTCTAGTGTTGGCATTATCTTGATCCCTCCTACAAAAAAAATTGATCCCTATGTCATATAAATTGAATTTTCCTTGTACTAATAATATCACAGTGTATGAAGCTCTTATAGCTAGCTTACTAGCGGCTTCATCCCTCAACATTAAAAAATTGGAAATTTATGGATATTTGCAATTGATTGTGGAACAAATTAAAAGAGGTTATAAAACTAAGAATAATAAAATGACACAATATAGAGATTTAGCTCTTGATATTCTTTCACAATTCTCTTCTTATACGATTCAAACTTTATGTAGGAAAGATAATTGACATGTGGACGTCATGGAAAGCGCAAATTCTTTGGTTTGTCTTGAGAATAATGCTGAAGAATTTCAATTTACTATACATACTCTTAAAAATCCTATAATTTCTAATGAGGTTACCTCTGATTGTTTCAATTTGCATTTGGATGAATGGTATTCTCATATCATTGATTTTTTCAAAGATGGTACTTTTTCCTTAATCGGCAACAAGGAACATGCATAATCGTATTAGGAAGCTTGTAGATCATTATATCACTTTAGGAGATACTCTTTACAAACACTCTTATGATGGTTTGTTGTTAAGATGTCTTGGTAGAATCAAAATTCTGATAGCTTTGGCGGAAGCTCATTCTGGTTCTTGTGGGGGACATTTTGGTGGAAAATCTTTACTAAATAAACTTCTTAGAATAGGATATTATTGGAAAATAATGGAATAAGATTCTTTCACATTTGTTAAGAAGTGTCCTCAATGCCAACAACATGGTAATTTGATTCATGCTCCTACTTGTGAGCTTCATAATCAAATGGCTGCATGGCCTTTTAGTATTTGTGGTTTTGATCTTATTGGAAAAATCTCACCGCCTTCTTATCAAGGACATACATACATCCTGAAAGCTACAGATTACTTTACAAAGTGGGTGGAAGTTTTCCCTCTCCATTCAACTGCTGCGGATGTTGTTTGTGATTTAATTCTTAACAATATTATAACACGATTTGGTATTCCTTCAATGATATTTTTGGATAATGGTACCTCTTTCAAGAATAAAGATGTCATGAAATTCTTGGAGATGTATGCACCCTAAAATGGTCGTCTGGACTATGTGCCCCCATTTATCAATTTATCAAATTCATGAATCAATGATTTGCAACATTTTCAATTCAAATCAATTTCCTTGATCAAATCGTAATTAATTCAATTATTTCAATATTTCTTAAGGTTTGATCATTTCACCAATAAATCTTATTTAATTAAAACAAAACAATTCCTTTTTATTAAATAAAATAATCATATTTAATTAAATTCCTTTTTAATTAAATAATCTTATCTTATTTAATTGAAATCTCTCTTAATTAAATAATATTATCTCATTTAATTAAAATATCCCTTTTAATTAAATTAAATAATCTTATTTAATTAAAATAAAATCCCTCTTTTAATTAAATAAAACCCCCACTTAAATCCATCTTTGTTGAAAAAGGAAATAAATTAAATAAAAATAAATAAAGTTTCTTTTTCTACACATCTTCCTAAGTGGTGGGCGTTTTGCCTCTTAATCATAGCCTTTGATTTTGCCTTTTGAAGATATGAGCACATGGATCAACCAAGATTTAATCTCCACCATTGCTCATTTCTTTTTGCCTCTTAATCTTTATCGTCCATTTCTCTTTAAAAGGAAACCTCTCCTTCTCATTTGGATAATCAATAATCGATAATCAAAAAATCAAGATTTTAGGCTATTGTTATGCTGCAGGTTTGGAGAGCAATTTTGGAGGAGATTTTGAGCACTTGAGCTTGGATATTACAACTTCTCTCTTCTTGTCTTCTTCTTTCATGCGCCATGGCAATCCATTTAGATTAATTTTTCACTTTCATGCTAGATTAGATTCATGTTTCCTTTCATAGATTAATCTTGCATTTGTATTTCATTTCATAAAATAATCATGCATTGTTATCATATAGATTAATTTCCTTTCTTACATTGTTATCATATAGAATAGCCTTCATTTGCATGCATACTTGATGAATCATGGAGACTAGCACTCTTTCTTTTCCTCTTTGAATATCCTATTTTATGGTGTACTTGCATGGGCACAAACTAGGTCAATTTGAGGGCCTCCATTACAAACCCTTGCACTCCATGAAAAGAGAGCTATGAGTCATCATTCAAGATCTCATTCTTGAACAATCTTGGATATAATGATTCATAGAAGTGTGACACATTTTTAGCACAAATTTGTTGGTTCCCACTGTGGGGCAAGATGCTCCTGATTTTCCTTCATTTTATTCAGATTTTCAGATTTTCTAATCTTTACATGGTTATTTTATTGAATTTTTTCAAGCCTAACCCTTGTGCAGGATGAGTTGAAGATAAAATCTAGGGTTTTTTGAAAGATTTGATCATATCTCCCAAATGTATTGAATTTTTGGTCTGAATTTTTTTTTAAGGTTGGCATTGGGTCAAAGGTGTCTCAGTTTGAAAATCAGATTTTTTGGATCATTTTTCTGCGATTTATAAGTTTTTTATGATTTTTCATGAAAATTCATTTCTAGTCACAAATCAGCAATTTTTTTGAAAAAATTTACATTTCTGGAAAGCTCTTGCAATTATACAGGGGGTATGTTCTCTGTTTTTTTTATTTTGATGACAATTAATGGCTTAAAAATTCAATCTTTGAAAACTAGTCTATTTTGGGAAAATGGCTCCCTATTGCACAAATGAAAAGATCTTTTTAAAATTATGACATTTTTTGAAAGCTCTCTATTTTTAATAGGGGTCTCTTTTCTACATTTAGGACTTGGGATCCGAATCCATGTCATATAGGTCCAATCTTGTTGACTAGGTCAAAAATCAAAATTAAAAAAAAGGGCATTTAATAATTACCTTGCACTTATTTTTCACATGGTTCAATGCATGATATGAGTTGTCATTTAGATTATTTGCTGGTTATTATTACTCCTAAAAATTTATTTTTAGATTTAACCATAGGGTTTGCATAAGTTGAATATACATTGCATATCTTGTTTTCTTGTTTGCTTGTCTTGCTTGTTGGAGAGTTCGTGGCTTGCTTTCGCGGAAAAGCTCAACAAAAGAAACAATAAGGTAAAATATACTAAGTGCATTGCTTTGGACTTGACGTATTTTGTTGCATCTCTATAACATTTGGTTTTTGGAAATAAAAATGAACCTCTCATGTGTTTAGCTTGAGTGTTTCTTGCTTTCATAGATCACATTTCCAATTTTTGCTCTAAAGGAATGAACCTAGATTTTCTTTCTTGCATATATGTTTCACATGGTAATTAGGCCCTATGAACACTATTTGTGGTGATCTTGAGAGATTGAGCTTCATTCGCTTGTCTTACATGCAAAGCTCTTCTTGACGATAGATCCCCTTGTAGGTAGGGAAGGATTTGTTATTATCTCACTTGGTTTGGTCTTCAACTTTTGATGGTATTTTCTCTCTTGAGATTGGTGGTCATTATTGTTGATATATGAACCTTGGGTGAGGTATTTCAAATTAGTGGGTCAATTAATCTTGCTTGCTATGTCTGGGTGAGGTGAAGAGGCTAGAGGATTATGCTCTTTTCCCTTTTGGGAGAATCATAAACTTGGAACCCTTAAATCCGAACCAAGTCCACATGTGGTTCATATTGTGAATCTTCCTTGTTAGAGAGGGTTAACTGTAGTGGACACTCCCTTTATTGGGTAAACCATGTGGATGGAACCTCAAGCAGTAATGGCCATTTCTACCATGGTAGCAACAACTGCTATATAAATGTCCTTGTGAAAGAAATCTCCACAGGTGTGGTCTCTTGTTGGGTTGTCAAATCTCCTCAGCAACTGCTGATTGATTAAATTCTTGGACTGTGTCAAAACTTTGGTATGTCAGGATTGGATTTCACCCACTTGAGATTGCAAAAGTTGCAGATTTGACAATCACTATGAACCATAGTGCAACCAAAGTTTTCTTTTCTAGGACTATGTGCGTGATTGAAAAACATTTTGAGAACATACACAAGTAGAATCTTAGGGAGTAGAATACTGTAACATTATTCTTGTTCATGTGCAAGGTTTCTTTGTCCCTTGCTAATTGTTTGAAGACATTTGTTTGAAATCCTTGATTGCTGTCTTGCGTGCCTGATTCATGATAAAATTTGTGAATGCATCTAGTTAGTCAATTAAAATGAACAAAAGCTCAGTTCTTGAGTCACAAAACAACTTTTACAGCTTGCTATCTGCACTTTTTCACATGACCCTATACTAATCTTCGCGCAACCCTGTGCTAATCTTTGTGCAACATTCTGTTAAGTCTTTGTATGCTTTGGTCTGTCAGTCACTCCCATGCTTGATTCCTCCTCTTCTAGAACCATGGATTTAAACTATCTTGTTGTGGAACCTCTCTTGAAAATAGATGATCTCTTACTCATTTCTCAATTTGAAGAGTATTATTCCTCCAAAAATCGTATGGGTGAAAATTTATGACAAAAATAGAAAAAAAAAATGATTGAATCAGACACCTTTGCTAGGATCATATGCATGATCTTGTCATGACCTCCTTCCAAACATCTTTCATCTTCTAAGTCTTCTCATCTTTCCTCATCATCCAAGTCTTCTTCCTCCACTAGGTCTTCACTTTCCTCTTCTCCATGATCTCATTCTTCTTCTACTTCTCCCAAGATTCTTACTTCTCTTCTCAAGACATAACATAATGAGAAACATGACAATCTTTGTGATGCCTCTTCCATGAAGAGTGACATGCCTATCTTTGATGACTATGATGATGGACAATGTAGTGATACCTATGACACCTCTATTCCTAAGAATCCTCCTAGTCATGTACTCATTCTTACTAATACTGGGTTGTCATACTGCATAGATTGTGATGGTGATCCATATGACTCTGATTTTAAAAGATACTTTGATGATTTTTGTGAACAATACCTGGATGATACATTTACTTCTATTGAGGAAGAGAAAGCTTTCTATGCTGATTATAAATGTAAATACTATAAGAATCTCTCCTCTAAGATCTCTCATGCTGAAAATAAACATTACACTTTCGAGAAAGATCACGTTAATGATGAACCTTTGTTTTGTGATGATGCCCTTCCATCCTCTACTTCCTCCAATACTCATACATCTCCTAAAGTCTCCAAGTTTTTCAAATCTTTCACAAATCCTTCATCCAACAAAGGTCATAATGTTGTTCATGTGATTTCATATAGTTGTCGTCAAGGGCTACCTTTTAAAGAAACTCAAGCTAACCTTCACTTGGTTGCAAATAATTTCAATAATGCTAAACCTAAAGAGCCTAAGCCTTTATATGCTATAATTCCTACTTTAGCTAATCCTTCCCCATCTCTTCCCAAGTCTCCCATACAATTCCAACATGCTTCCTTGTCCTTAGAAGTGGCTCCATGTCAAGAGGACTCTAAAAATGATAAAGAAAAGAACATAAAGAAAGATCAAGATCAAGAAACCTCCATGTCATAGAATCCTTTTCATGATGTCTCTTATCTATTTAATGGTTCTTTTTATCTCGCACGCTCTTTCTCATTCATTCTACCATGTCTTAAGTCTTCTCCTAAGAAATATCAAGTTACTACTTACACTGTTGAGCTTATTGACAATAAAAATGACCTTACCCCACTTATGCTTTCCAAAGATGATACTGTTAGACTGAATTTAGAATAACTAAGAGGGGAGGGGTGAATCAATTATCCTCAGGTCTAGATGTAGCAAATAAAACTTTTCTATATTTCAGATCTACTCGGCAGCAGTAGCATATGTTAACAACTTTAATCATGTAGTTTACTGTCAATTTAAAATTAACTTGCAGAAACATAACAGTAAAGAAAACTATAAGAATTCATACAAGTTGACACAAGTATTTAACATGGAAACCCAATATGGGAAAAACCACCAGTAACATGCTACCAAGTTTTCACTCTACTGAAGTGATACCCTGTGAGGAGCCAACCTTGTTAAAGGTTACAATAACACACTGCTAGGTGTGACCTGGTTAAAGGATTTAATCACCCTATCAGGAGTGGCCTTGTTAGAGGACTTAGAAAATTCCAATCTGAATGT
>MU224281.1:602594-644299 GCA_018584345.1 Thuja plicata
TGTTGTACTGAGCTTGTCATTACCTCCAAAGATAATGTCATCAACAAATATGGCAACTAATAGTAATCCATCAGGTGTCTCCCTTGTGAATAGGTTATAATCTGCTGCTCCTTTCTTGAATCCAATCCGAGTAAGATAGCCATCAAGTCTCTCATACCAAGCTCTTGGGGCCTGTTTAAGACAATAGAGTGCTTTCTTCAATTTACATACCATGTCTTGTTCATCTGAAAGACTAAATCCTTCAGGCTGTTCAATGTAGACTTCTTCATTCAAATCACCACTCAGAAAAGCTGATTTTACATCCATTTGATAAAATTTAAAGTCTTTGAATGTTACGTATGCCAAAAAAAATTTAATGGCTTCTATTCTGCTCACAGGGGAAAATGTATCAATGTAGTCTATTCCTTCTCTCTGCGCATATCCCTTGCATACCAATCTTGCTTTGTTTCTTACTACTTTACCATCTTCATTCATCTTGTTTCTGAATACCCACTTTGTTCCAATCACATTTTTGTCACTGGGTCTAGGGACCAATTCCCATGTATCATTTTTAATTATCTGATCTAATTCTTCTTTCATTGCATTCTTCTAATCAAAATCATTACAAGCATCTTCAACACTTAAAGGTTCAATCTGTGAAAGGAAACATACCTCTTCATCCATTGCTAGTCCTTTTGCTTTAGATCTGGTCAAAACACTACTCCTCTGATCTCCAATGATTTCATCTTTAGACTGATATCTGGATGTGAATTTTGGAACCTTAGGTGTGTCTTCTTCTTCTATACTTTGTGATTCTTCTGTGCTTGATTCAAGGTCATTGCATGAGACATCAATGCAATTAAACATTTCTTCAATAGCAGTATCCTTGCTGCTAGATCTAGGTTCATCTTCAATCATAGGTGCATATTCATAGTACCTCTCTTGAACCATAAACTTTTCATCAATCTTAACATGTGTTCTTTCAATTATCTTCTTTAATCTCAAATTGAAACATCGATATGCTTTTCTTTTAGTAGAATAACCAAGGAAAATACCTTCATGACTTCTCAGGAGCTCCATTCGTGTCGCTTGAAGTTCTTCTATGATTAGCATCTTGCTTTCTCTCCTAAATTTTGTAAATGGTAAGAATGAGGAGATATATTCTCTCTTCCCTTATTTATAGATAGAAATTGGGATTTTTGTTAGGATTTTTAGGTTTTTTTTAGGGTTTACCTAGGTTAAATTTGAATTTCCCTTCAGATGCTTTTAGATAGACATTCACTCTTTTCATCACAACTTGAGTTTTGTAGCTCTATTTTTAGTGTCGTCTACGGCGTCAAAATCATGATTTAGGTACCTAACTCCTTGAATTATTTTATAAAGGTTTAGGATCCTTATAACTAGTTTAGGATAATATTTTTCAACAAGTTGCATATCCAGCATATAGGGCTACCCTTATCACCTTGTTTCACCCTTCAGAAGTAGAAAGCCAAAATAGGGGCATAAGGGGCTCTATACACTTCTCAATCTCATTTTAGTAAGTCTTAGGTGATTTATGAAATTTCATTAACCTTATGTGCTATAGGTTTCAAGTACTAAAGGTTTCTTGCAGGATCTCTACATTGACGACTTGGCTATATCCTTTTTATTTTTATGATGTTTTCTTACTTTAGCTTGCATATTCACATAGTTTCATATCTAAGATAAAGTGAGGGATAAATGTATCATATTAAAATGGAAGAACTTCTATTTTGGTAGGTTTAGCACCCTCTTTTAGTGCATTTACATGATAGATTTGCATTTAGGATGCATCTGCACTTTGAATTAGAGTTAGGATCCTGAGGATTCTCCTTGATTTCCTTCTCTATGGCTCTATTTTATATGTAGGACATATGTATTTGTCCTCCTAGCCTTCATCACATCTCTTTTAGGCCCATATGCTTGTTTCTAGTATTCTGATATGTTTTCCCATCATCCTAGCTCCCTGACCGACCTGAGAACTTCACTGGTATTCTATGTCGACTGACCTGAAACCTCAGGTCAGGGTCGAGGTGACCCTGATGTAGGTCAAGGTAGAGGTTGAACTTGACCTAAGTTAGGGTCAAGGTTGACCTTGACCTTGGTCAGGGCTGAGGCTGACCTTGACCTCTGTCGGGTTTTGGTTCCCGCTTTCAAATTTAAATCATAGCAACGTACTCAATCTAAAATTGGCCCTCAGATCTGAATGCGGAAGGTTTTTCATTCAAATTTAATTAAATTCATTTCCTCCTTAGTCGGTCATTGTGATGGGACCATTATTTGAGGTGAAATTTGAATTATGGGCCCTTGAATTTCCCTAAGAGGCTTACCTTGAAATATCTATATAAACACACTCTTTTTCCTTCATTTAGAGGGAGATTATGAGATCATGAGATTATGATATCATGATATTATCACATGATTATTACATGATATCATGGCATGATGATGATGCAATAATGCAAGAGGATGATATAGGAGGACAAGATATGATGATGCCTTAATACATGCAAGCATTTTATGGACAAGCTATTGTGGATTTTCATTGGAGCAAGAAAGAGATGTCATCCTTCCTTCTTCTTTGATCTACCATTTTCAACATTCAAGTATTCAAAAGATACAATCATTGGATAGCAACTACAGATTATGAGTTTGGTAGGAGTACTTTATCCTTGGAGGCTTGGTGTGCTTTCTTTATCATATTCAAATCTATGCATTGCTTTCTCATTTCAATTAATGCTAGGGTTTCAATCTAGAGGATTAGATCTTGGTATTATACATTCAAATCTCTTCCTAAGAGAAACACACACACACACACACACATTATATTACATCCAGCTATTTGTGTAGGTGGGAACCACCAAAAGGGGGGTTTTACAAAGGCAAAACCCTATATTTCCACCCCAAAACACCATTTTCAGATATCTACAGTCGTTGCTTCAGGAGTTGGAAAGTAGATTTGGATACCCTTTTAAGAAAACTTTTGTGATCCACAAACAAAATTTCTATCAGAGCAGTGCAGGTCAAGGTTGACATAAAGGGGTACAATTGTGCCCTCACATTCGGGTCAAGGTCGAAGTGACTTAGAAAAGAAAAATATTTCTGGGTTTTCGCTATCTCTTTGTTTCTGTTCCATATGTTGCAAGATTTCTAGAAACTTGATACAGACACCAGAAAATAGGCTTTTCTAGATCTGCTATATTATGAAGTATGTATTTTATTCCATTATTCTTTGCAAACATTTCCAGATTTACATTCCTTATTATTAAAATTAAATGTAATTCATTAAATGTGGCATAGGGTCTCTTTTATGTGAAAATCCCCATTATTCAAAACCCTTTTTAAAGATCTCCATATTCCCCCACATTAAAGTATCTGATAGTGATTTTGTTTATTTCCCTAAATTCAGTGCATAGTCTCTATTTTCCATCCTTTTTAGGGGCTAATACACTTTGGACTGCACAAGGGTTGAGACTCTTTTGTATGAGTCATTTAGTCAACAATTCAGTGACTTGTTTAGTTACCTCTGCATTCTGATCAGGGGTAAGTTTATATGCAACCTTTTTGGGTAGGGAAGCCTTAGGGATGAAGTTTATTTGATGAAAAATGTCCCTCAATGGTGGGAGATCATCTGGTATGTCTCCTGCAACAATACCTTTGTATTTTTGCAGTAGAATATCTACTTCCTTTGGTACTTCTTTGTGTATTGTTTCCTCCTTAGGTTTGAGGACTAAGGCATATCCCACCTCTGGGTCTTGAATGGTATTGATCATCTATTGTTCTCCTGCAAGCATCACTAGTTGTTCCTTTAAATTTTCTTGTTGAGGGTCATGAAGAGGGAGTAGATTGTATTTATGACCATTCTGATTAATCTGATACTTTTTTTTTAATCCATCATGTTTGGATTGTAAATCATACTTCCATGGATGTCCTAGTAATAGGTTATAGACATCCATATCTACAACATCACAAAGGACTTTAGCTTTGTAGTCTTTAATAGAGAAATTTACCCAAGCCTGTTCATTTATGAGGGTTTTTTGTCCCTTTCTTAACCAAGATACATGAGATCAATTGGGATGGGGTACTTTTTCCAATTTTGACTTATCTACCATCTCTCTAGATACAAGATTTTTAGTAGAACCAGAATTAATTACTAATTTGCATACCTTTCCATGACTCTTGCAGCTGGTCCTGAAAATATTATTTCTTTGAGGAGGCTCCACTCGCATGGTTTCTTGAATCAAATTCCTCTTCATCATGAGGCATACTCCTTCTCCATCATAGTCTCTTCCACTTTCTGCATCATCTTCTTGTACTAGGTTGGTGTTATGCCCTACATACCCATCCCTACATTTTGTAGGCAAAATGTTGGGTCCCTCTTTTCACTTTTTCTCTTTCCCTTAGTTTTGTTTGTTTCCTTTGTCTCCCTCCAAGATTCGCTTCCACTAGGATTGTCTTTCTTTTTCTTTTGTCTTCTTTGGTCTCTCAGACCCAGTCCCAGAGTTTGTCTATTCTTTTGAGTCAGCCGGACTCCAGACTCTGGGATTCTCTGTCGTCATGTCTCCTTTTGAAAGAAGATATGACTGCATGGAATCCCCAGGCCCAGAATCCAGAGGTTCGATTGTTCTGGAGTCTACGGAAAGAAAGGAACATGTTTTTACCCTAAGGGTATAAATAGAAGTTAAGCATCATTTTCACATTTACCGCGATCAAGCACTTAGAGCACTCAAGGAAATTTTAAGGTGATTAAGGCAAATTAAACAAAATTTTTCTCCATGTGTTTAGTGGTTGATTAAACAGTGATTTGCAGTGCTTTCTCATGGTTTCTTGAAGGTGAACTTGTTTTAGTGCGCCCTCGTGCTCATCTTTCCCGCATTCCCCATGATCCTAGGTAGGATTTTGGCTCTCCTCTTTCTGTTTTTTGGTTTTCTGGTTCTCACTTGTTTGGTCTCATTTTCTTTTCATTTTTTCTTTCATCTCCTGTCTCTGGTTTTGCTTTCCTATTGCCTCCCATTGGTGGGTTGGCTCTGCCAGAGGGTTGTCCGCCCTCTATGTAGCTGTAGCTTAGTGTATATTTTGTACATTATTGTGGAATACTATAAGTGCCTCTATATATTGTGTGTATTCTATAAATTATGTATATGTATGTATATTCATCCATTTTTAGTCATCCTACGAGTCGTGCTTCAGCCCTCGTGTGCACTTTGGCCCTGTCTGTACATTCTTTGTATAATCTGCACTGTCTAGTGGTGGGCACATCGTGCTCCATGTGTGAGAAGCCCCAAATGTGGAGCTTTTCTGAGAAAGATGGTTTCCTAGTTTGAACTCAGAACCTTGCTAGTTTTGAGCCATGACAGTTTTCTCTCTCCTCAGTCAAGTTAGCCTTAATGGCAGATTAAGTATCCATGCGAGCATTCAAGTTCGGCCCAAGTGGCAATCATTTCCTCATGTGTTTGGATAGTTGTCAATGTTAATGCCATAACTCCCATTATTGCATGGCAACGTGACACTCCCACATTAGCCTAATACGGCTCATTTTGGGTCATGTCAGTAGCAGTTAGTCTTCCAGACTCTGGGTCCTAGGTCTTCATTTTCTCCTTGTTTCTTTCTTATCACATATGCCAGACTCCATAGAGGCCTGGGTAGAGGCTGAATTCCCTAAGTCACTCTTATTATATGTATATCTTTTTAGGGTTTGACATGAGCTAACAATTCTTTCAGGCACAGATGTGATGCGATGGTAAGATCTCCAGAATTCAGAATAATGTTTTTTTTGTATAAATACTAACGATCATCCTATTTTATAGGTTTCCATAATTAAACTCACCAATCAAGTCAGAGGCATCTGCATTATCTCCACCCAGTAGTCCAGATCTCCCCACCACTACTACCACCTGGGCGGGCTATTAGGACGAAGGCCGAGAAGGACCTGGAAAAACTCCCATTAACAATGAAGTATCTGAAGGGATACACCATTGTGGGATCAAAGATTGATTACAAACTTTAGTTGATCACCAACACTAATGTCACAATATGGGCCGAAATACAGGCCCTGGTAAAAATGATGTTCATACAACAGACAAATAGAGATCCATTGACCATCAATATGGAAACTCCAGGATTGTTAAAGTTGCTTGCTTCCCCTGCTCTGTGAAATCCCCGAAGCTCACTCTCACTTTTGCGAGAAACTATAATACAACCATCTGGGCTGTCATGCTCTCCACCCTAGTCCCAACTAGATACCCAATGCCTATGGTGTCTCTAGACACCGTGAATTTTTAGGTGGGGCTGGGGATTCCCCAATTTGATGACGTAGCCGTTCTCACCCAAGCTCTAGACTTGGAGAAATTTTAGAAGTTAGAACACATGGCCTGACAGTATCTCAATAACAAATGGCTTAAGGTGTTAAGGAAAGACTTAAAAAAGATTAAGCTGGAGATCCCCCAAACAAAATTTAAAGAAAGCATATAGATGGGGATCATCGCACTATGCAGGGTCTTTGGATAGCCTCATGCCTGGGAATTCTTACCATGGATGTACTATTTATTGTTGGGCATCACCTTTGGAGAGAAAAAATTTAATTAGACCACTATCATTGCAAATCATGTGGACTCCCAACTTCTCCAGGTGACCAAGTACCACAAATTCTACATGACATCTTATGTTTTGTGGGCACTAGCACAACAATGCCTCACAATCCAGGGATTACTTACAGCAGGTGTGCTCAGAACTGGCATAGGCCAAAATGCTCCCTGGGATTACTTCCCGCAGATCCAATGGGAGGCTAGTTTCATCAGCTTATGCAGAGTGAATGATGCCTTCATTTACTACAACCTCCTCACACCTACTTGAGATGTCAAATACCATCTCTCCAAAGAAGTAATGGACTTGGTTAGAACTTATAGCCATTATTACATTCAGTTTCAACAACATATATACATTCAAGTGACCGGCTTCTCTCAGAAGCCCTATTTATTACCCAAACATTATGGGGATAAAATAATTCTTTTATAATACTGTAGGTAGATCCTAGAGCTGCACACCCTCTTCACAGTGAAGAAGGTGAAAAATGTCTTGTTCCCAATCACTTGTGGGAACTACTCTTGCAGTCTGGCCATGACAAAGGGTGGAGAAAATGAACTCAAAAGTCTGGGGCTGGCAGAGTTTTATCTAGAGTAGAAGAATTTTGATCTGCTAGGAAAAATAGCGATGAAACTTCCCCAAGTATCAGATCCCCATGAGTATCACATGGAAGATTTTTGGGAAGACTGCTAGGACAACTTTGAAGTCCAAAATTGGCATTTCGTCTGGATGACAATGGGAATGATGAAGAGGCTCAAGCTTCAAAATTTCCTGGATGATTTTTTAGATACCGGGTCCACAGTGGATTGGAAATATAAAGAAAAGGGAGTAGATAAGATGGATCTCCCTCCAGTGGATTGGGATGCATAGGAGGGTCCACCAATAGAGAATCTCACCCATGACATGATTGAGCACAGTCATGCATTTCAAAAAGGCATGCCCAAGAAGTACATGAAAAGCTGGCCCATTTGTGCGAGGTTCAACTTCTAAGGTCGGATCTTCCTCGCAAGGTGAGGATAGAGGAAAGAGGAAAATGGGGACCCCATCTCAAGTCCCGGCTATGGTTCCCATAGTGGAACAAATGCAAAAAACTCTGGCGGCATCCCAACACATGAAAGAAAATTTAATCACCTGGTTGGCCACCGCAGCTATTATGGTCAGACCAGTCTACCCTTCCACTTCTCCCTCACTTGCAAAACTAATGGTCAGAGCGGCAGGGACCAGAGCAGTAGAAGAGTGAGTAGCTATGGTGGATGTTGGGCACCCTTTGGTAACTAGGATAAATAAGAAAAGGACAAGTAGCCCTCAGCCAAAAGTGGAGCCAGAACTTGGGATGCCCAGTATCCCCTCCCAACAATGACTTCGATGACGAGTTTAGGGAAGATGAGCTTGTAGAACAAAAAGGGGATATCGGGAAGGCGGTAGAAGAGATAGCTGTCCAATAGGAAGTGGTGATTCCTACTGAAAAGGAGACCCCAGAGAAAGAAGTTTCCATAGGGCAGGAAGGCTGGGAAGAAGGGGAGAAGGATCAAGAATAGATAAATATCTCCAATATTCCAAAGATATAGGTCCCAGAGACCAACACCGTAGAGGAAAGGCAAGTACAAGATGAGCAATCAGCCACAGCTGAGATAACCAAACCTATGGGAGCAACCATGATCTCAACTGCCATGCTTCAGATGCCACCTCCTACCCCAAAGAGGGTAACCTTTGGTGAGGTAATCACAGCGACCCAAATGGTGAATCTCAGCCTGATACCTCCACCACCTTTAGAAAACACACCAATAGAGGAGAACATTCTAGCAGAAGGATCCAACAAAAGACATCAACAATAGCAAGGTGAGGGGCAGAACCCTGGGAATATAGATATAGAATCTAACACTGCTAAAGACACAGACACCAGGGTGGATGATACTAATGCCACTAAGGTGGATAGCGCCGGTGGATCCGAAGATATAGGAAAAGAGTTTGAAGGGACTCAAAACACTAGGGATGCACAACAAAACCTCAGAGGGGATTTACTAGACTAGACTCTGGTAGCAAGGCCACCCCTACCACCATAATGGTTGGTAGATTCTAGAAAAAGGAAGGCCCCTGCACCGCCCAAGGCCCATCTCCCTTTGGCAGAGATTATGGCATAAGCGTAGAATCCTCCCAAGGCAAAGAAAGCCTGGATAGTCCATACCCTCCAGACTGGGCTAGGTGGAGATACAGTTGCAATAGTCGTAACACCTCCCCTAGAGGCGGACATGGCGACAACAAAGGCCGAAGATTATGCAATCACACATATATCTCTGGGGAAGAGGGTAAAGCAGGGTGAGTTGGACCTGCTAAAAGAAGTAGCCAAGGCGGTAGAAGGCTGCTATGAGAAGGAAGCCAAGAAATTCAAGGAAGAGAAGGAAAAGAATGCAAATCTATTTGGGCTACTGATAGATCTTGCGTAGCCAATCACTACCATTCCCCAAGAAGCTTCCACATCTGAGGCACTGCTCCCACAGGGTGACATAGATGTGCTTAGAGGAATGAAGAGGAAATCACAGGCAGTTGATGATTGGGTAGCTGAACATGTGGGAAACATCTGGAATTTCCTAGTGGCCACACTCCCAAACCTATACACAACCAACAATGTTTTACACCATGCCAAAACAACCATCTCCATTTTGGAGGGGGAGATCAAGAAATACGAAGCATGGATAGGTGAGTTAGGGGAACTCATGAGCAATGGGGAGGAAATTATTTCCAAGGCTAGAATTTTGGGAGAGGAGTCCTTTGACTTTTTCCAGACCTAGCACTCTAGACTTGATCTCACATTGGAGGTAATCAAGCAACTAGTAGGGGCCTTGTGAGACAAAGTTCTAGAGGTAGATTATTCTTTAAATTTATACAAGGCATTTATTTCAAAGGTTTCAGGAGTCGATCCCTTTAGTACTAAAACATGTACTCCAGAGGAATACATCGTGGGAAAATTTGATGAGCTAATAGAGTCTCAATACCAATCCCCAGAGGGAATGGATGGAGAAAAAATGACACGTATAACACACATGGTGCTCTAGGGTCATGACACAACAAAAATGGCCACATAATTCAAGGCAAATACTCAGGATCTTTGCAAATAGGTGGACGCGGCCAAGTACCGTTAGGCTGGCCTCAAGGACATTGATGAGGATGGAATCACCTAGCTCCTAGAAATATTCAAAAATAGTAAGGAGTAATAAGGTTCTCCAGATTCCAGAGGTTTTCATCAATAGGGTATACTTTGTGAACATTCTTTATTCTTTAAGCGAAAGCTCCCAGATCCCAGAGTCCCAGATCCAACAATTTTGTATTATTTCAATGACCTGCATCCAGGTTCCCTGGAGCTGATCGGTCATTATCATGAAGTCAATAAGGGCGTAAGAAAGTAGGTGACCCCAGTAAGGAACGTCAACTCAAGGGATGGTTCTAACAGGTGGTCTTCCCAAGGTTCCACTCCAGCATAACACCTAGCACATCAAAGATAGTGAGTCTCTTATGCATTGATGAGGCATGTAGCCTCAAGCCCTGGGGGATCAGACTTCTTCTATTCTCCCTCTGGCTCTCTTCTCAAGGCCAATTCTTCCATACCTCTTTTCTTGTCTTCTTCTGTTGATCTGTCAGACCTTTTCTCTCTTTGAGGTTGTTTTAATGTGGTGCAGGTAGTACCGGCCACTAGAAATCATATTTTATTGTTGAGTGTAAAGTTAAGTTAGGTTATTTTTAGGTAAAACACATGTGTATAAATAATAAGTCCGGCCTCATTCCAAGGGTCAGCAAAAATGATGATTTTGTAGTCCATAGCTATATCACTTTAGGCATTTCATTTCTAGTAGTTGTAGAGCTCAATGCTCCTTAGTTCTTAAAAGTTCTCAGTAGATAGATGCTCCCTTGGAGCCATTATTATACGCACCAGTGCTCGCTAGAAAATATGTTAATGAAGAAAGAAGAGTTTTGGCAATGATGTTGTTAGTGTTCTGATCTCTGGATTAACTTTCTTTTGTGCTGTATGTTTCTAATGTCCCTTACCCTAATATTTTAAGTAGATTAATGACCTTCTTTTCCCTTGCTATTGAATATGTATGAACTGATGGTTCTGTATGCATTCAATATTTTAGTGTAGCATGTTAGAGCTTGGTTGATTTTTTAAATGTATTTGCACAAATATAGATAGAATAGAATAATTCTAACCCTAGCATATCTTTTGAAGTTTCTTTAACAATCCAAATGCTTGTAGGAAACCCCCAACCTACTGAAATCCCCAGAGAAGATGAACCAAGATAATGAACTATCCCTTTGAACAAAATAGTCACACTCCCAACATAGCTCCTACACCGTCGAGACCCGACTCTCGCGTGCTTGAAGGCCTGGAGAATTTATTCCCTGGACAACCTTTACAGGCAAAGTTGGTCAGTACCCCGGTACCCAGTGACAACATACACTCTGTTGGCATACCCTGTCATAAAATCCCATCAAAATAAACTGGGGCTAGAAGGAGGGCATGAGCTCATCCCCTTCTGAGTATTTAGATTTTACACCACCTGAGGGATCTCCAAGCCATAATTTTAGGAAGAAGACCTTTAGTGGGATTGGATCATTTTCACCTACCCAATTTGAAAGAGTCCTTAGATCAGCCCCCAATCCTAGAAGGTTTGTTGAACTTGAGCCTCCTGCTCGAAAGAAATAGATCCCAAAACCCAAGCCAGCCAACCTTGTCTAGGGATCTACTACATCTCAAAATACCCAAGTCTCCCAGACAACCCTGGGGACTAACGATCAGTCTATTCTGAATCCAACACCCATGATGGTTGCATACTTAGGTAACACCGGGTCCCTAATGGGACAATTTTTGAGTGCAACCAATGATCTCCCAGCACACCCAGAAAAGATCTACCCCTGATATGAGCACTTAGGCTCATTAACCGCAGAAGAGCATCTGTAGGCATACAAAGATGCCATAAAATAGAATCAGATCCAACATCAAGACATTGTGACCCAGATGTTCCCTTTGTCCTTGGGATAGAATGAGTTGAACTGGTACCTTAACATGCCCACCAACTCCATCAACAGTTGGCAGGATATGGAAGATGCCTTCCTGGTGGCCTTCCGCATATATATGGACCCAGTGTGGTCCCACAACTAGTTCATCTCCATCAGGAAGGAACCAAACGAACCCCTTGCAGCATTTAACCATCGGTTCCAACGCACCTTAAAGCAATGCATGGGTATCTTCATCCCATCTATGAATGTAACCATCTAGACATACCTTAATGCAATGGACCCTTTCGTTGCCACTCTCCTATGGAGAACTACTGCCCCCACAGACTGGGATACTATGGTGAAGGTTTACAACCTAGCCTTGGATTTGTCTCATGGTTTGAACAAAGCTCTTGGTGGGATTGGGTAGAGCATTCCTTTCAACATGATACCTAATGGAACTTCTTATGCCAAGGGATACAACCCCAATTAGGAAATGGGTTCTCCTGTGATGGGCATGAATCCCTCACCACCGCTGATAGACTAGCAGGCCCCATATGTATACCCATTGCAAGCCCAAACAATACCGAGTCTAGAATTTTTTCCCTTGAACCAGCCACAGCAAACATAACAACATTTGACACAACCTTCTAAAGTGCCTTTCTTCCAGTCGCTCGCAGCTGGAGGACTGCCGCCCTCGACTCTAGTAGCCACTGCCGCTGCCACCAAGAACCAACCATAACAACTATCACACCATGATGTGAACACCCAGATGTTTGTCAAGGTTGAATCCCTTTGGTGATTTTTTCCTTACTGACTGTGGACATGAGACAGTTAAAGGTGGGGTCTTATGTGCCCCACAACACCAATTCCCAGAGAGGGAATATCTTCTCTGGCCAATGAAATACCAATGTCGGAGGAAGGAATTACAACAAAGGGCCTCGGTCACACCAATAATATTGGAATAACAATGCTAACACTGGAGGTCCTCCTATGAACCAAAACACCACTCAGGGCAGTGTTGGACCTACCACTTCACACTAGTTACAAAAATCTAGCCCCTGACTAACTAGTGTAGATTGCATAATAGTGGCTCTCATTCTGAGGTGAACTGTGTCATGCTGGAGAAGGTAATCATGATCTCCCAGCTGGACAAACAACAAACTGTTGATCCTACTCCCCCGAAAATGCCTGTGCAAGAGCCCAGTCATGGTGCTTTCACTTGTGAGATTGTCTTCTTTGGAGCAGACAAAGAAGATGAAGAAGAACCCAAATTGCAAGGGTTCTTTAACGAATCTATTCTGGCCTTTAAGGCCAATACCTTCACCAACCAATAGACTCCTTACAACACTTGGAGTCAAGCTAATAAAGGACCATTTTACACGCCTACACCTCCCAAAGATACACATCTCTGGGACAACACAACTGACCACTCCTTCCCACCAAAGGGATCTAGCTCTAACCAAGCTAAAGATCCGGCTGAGGGAAGCCAAAAATTCCCAGGGGAGGTTTGACATCACAAAGGCATTGAAAATAACTACCACCTCCATGACCTTGAGTGAGGTCTTGCTGAACTATCCCAAGTAGAGGAAGTCTCTTCTGAAGCTCTTGGGAAACCCAGAAGCTGTCAGTCACCCACCCAAGACTGTCACTTTTGATGTTGCCAACACGACTGTCTTTGTGGGAAAAAATGAGGATCCTCCCTTCCTTCTAGGCTTAAACATACAAGGGAAGAACCTACATAATTTCTTGGTAGATTCCAGTGCTTTGGGCAACATCATGCACTTATCAATATGCCAGAAGCTCAGACTACATCCCACTCCATCCAAAGGCGCAGTAGTCAAGCTAGACAAAACTACTATAAAAATGGTAGGTGAGTTGAAGAACATCTGAATTACACTCATCCAAGACCACCAGATAGAAATCATAAGAAGCATCCAAGTGGTGGACATCCTGGAGACTTACTGGATGTTATTAAGTTGAAATTGGTCTAAGTCCCTTAATGGGTATTTCTCCACTGACTTTTCCCACTTGTGGCTTCCTTGGGAGGGAGAATCTAACTAGATCTGGGCATAAAGTGAGCCTAGGATGAAACAAGCCCTCACCAAAGTTGGGAGGGTGAATGAAGTCCTCTTATCTGAGACTTCCCCGGGGTGTACCGACCCCTAGAAATCATGACCTTTGATTTCACCCCCGGGGAGGATCTGATAGTTTCTCAAAGGATCTAGGACTTAGACAAAAAGTTAAGGGGTGAGGTTTACTCATAGGGTACCGTAACAACACCTACTACAATCTTGTCTGGCACTTGGTGTCAAGTGCATTATCAGAAACATTTAGAACTAGAGTGTGAGCATTGCATCATCGCTACTACCCACCATATCAATGCCCTCCGAGAGAAGAAACGCGAAGCAGATTTCCCTTGACCCAACAATCATTCCGGCAGTGCCCCTCGGGTGCCACTAGTCTAGGGATCCCAACCACAGGCTTCTCCAGAGGAAAACCTAACCCATGCAACATCAGATCCCGAGGAAACTCCTCTCAAACTTCCTAGAAATAATCCAAAGGCCACTTTGCCTTCCCAGCCCCAGACAACGAACAATGACTTGTGGACCCTTAAGTTTGATGGGTCCTGGTTTAAACAAGGGTGTGGGGCCAGAGTGGAACTTATCAACCCATGGGTAAGGTCCTTCCTTGCATCCTATAGGATGTAGTTCAACTATAAAAAAAATGTCATAGAGTACAAGGCCTTGGTCCTTGGACTCCTATTTTCACTAAGGAAGGGAATCACCTGCCTCTGGGCACTAGGTGATTCAGATTTGATCGTCAAGAAGGTTCAAAGCCAACACACTTGTCATGATAAAAGGCTGGCCACATACTGCAACTAGGCATGGAGTCTAATAAAAAATTTTGATGTCTTTGGCATCGAACTCATTCCCTGAAAAAGAAACTACTTTCTGGATGCCCTCATCGTATCTACCAACACCCTTGAGCCAATGTCTGGCTCCTAGCTCTGGAAATTATCTATTGAGATCATTCCTACCCCATCCATTCCAGACAATGTCACCCACTTTTAGGTCTTTGAAGATGATCACCATATTCTAGCCTTCATGGCCAATGTTGGTGTTTTCAAGGACCAGATAGTGGAAGAAAGAGATCACGAAGATACTAGGCAGGGTGAAGAAGATGATGGGATCATAGACTTGACAACCAACACCATCCCTAAGGGGATGGTAGTGCTAGAACATATCTTTGACTCAGACCCTCGGGGCCAGGAAAAGATATCATCCTCCTCAGAGGGAGGAAAATTCAAAAAAGTTAACATCGGCTAGCCCGATGAAGGAAAATTTTTACACATTGGCACCTCCTGCTCCTCTGAGGAGAAGGAGAACATTCTCACAATTTTTTGAGAATACATTGATGTAATTGCATGGGGGTATGAAGATTTGAAGACATATGACACATCCATCATGAACCATACCATCCCACTAAAACCTGATGGTAAGCCCTTCTGGAAAAAGAAAAGACTGGTAAAATCACTGATAGAGCCTCTAATCCATCAAGAGGTACATAAACTATTGTCAACCTAGATTATCTTTCCTATCTGGCACACTACATGGGTTTCCAACCTCTTCTTTGTGAGGAAGAAAAGTGGTGAAATCTTCCTTTGCATGGATTTTTAAAATTTGAACAAGGCATCTAAGAAGGATAATCACCCTCAACCCTCGTTAGATGAGGTATTGCAAATTGTGAATGGATCACAAATGATGTCCTTCCTGGATGGGTACTCTGGGTATAACCAGGTCATGGTTAAGTATGAAGATAGAGAAAAAATGGCATTAACCACCAAGTGGGGAATGTTTGCATACTGGAGAATGCCCTTTGGCCTGGTCAACGTAGGGGCCACATTTCAAAAGGCTATGGACATTGCATTCAAAGGCCTATTAAACCGGTGCATTATCATCTACATGGATGATTTGACCATCTTTTCTTGAGACAGGCGTGATCACTCCACCCACCTCGCCCAAATTTGTAGGAGATGTCGCCGGTATGGAATATCCCTCAACCCTAAGAAATGTATATTCAGGGTCACTAAAGGGAAGCTTCTCAGGAATATCATCTCCTAGAAGGGTATATCCATTGACCCTGAGAGAATTTAAGCGTTGCAAAATCTATAGATGCCCGACATCAAGAAGGAAATGAGATCTTTCTTCGAAAAGATAAATTTTGTCCGGCAGTTCATCACTAGATTTGCCAAGATAGTGAAGCCACTCAATGAGATGATGAAGAAAGATACAAAGATTGAGTGGATTCTTGAAGCAAAGTGGGAATTCGCCCAGATTAAACAAACAATTATGGAGGCACCAGTCTTGGCTAGTCTGGACTATTCCCTCCCCTTTCATATATACTCCTTTGCTTCACCGCATTCTACCATGGAAGTTTTGACCCAGAAGGTCTAAAGGGAAGAACGACCAATAGTTTTCATGAGCTCCCCTTTTAAGAATGCCAAAGTTTGGTATTTTCCTTTGGAAAAATAGGCCTTTGCTCTTGTCTACACTATGAAGAAATTTTGACATTATATCCTCTGGAGCAAAGTGCACGCTATCATCCTAGACCAGGCTGTTAAGTCTCTACTCCTACAAAGTGAATTGGGTGAAAGATGGGGAAAATGGATCACCATTCTCCAAGAGTATGATTTGGAAATGCAACCTATGAAGATAGTCCGGGGCCAGGGACTATGTAGAGCAATGGCAGAAGGAATTTCAGATGTTGAATGCCAAACACATATAGTGGAGTCCATCACTCAAGATCCATGGTATACCGACCTGGTATACTTATTGTTAAAAAATAGATGCCTGGAGGGACTACCCTCAAACAAACATTGCGCCCTACGGCTGAAAAGTGCGCACTTCATGATAAAAAAAATTGAACGCATTTTTACAGGAATTATGAAGGGGTATACCTCCGGTGCATAGACAGGGACCAAGCTGCAAAAATGATCAAAGAATTTCATGGGATGTTTGGAACCAGGCATGGATCAGCTAACACTACTACCCATTAGATCCTCTGGGCTAGATACTATTGGCCCTATATTTTTAAGGATCTCTACACCCACGTCAGGAGATGCCATACTTGCCAAACAATGGCACATCATGAGTGGAACCTGGCCATGCTTTTGCAATCGGTCTTCGAAGCTAGACCCTTTGCCTAATGGGCATTTGAATTTATCGGGGAAATTAACCCCAACTCATCTACTAACCACCGGTACATTCTGACTGCTACCGATTACTACACCCAGTGGTCTGAAGCAATTCCTTGCAAAAACAACACGACAGACATAGTTATTAAATTCCTGGAAGAAAACATAGTCACAAGATTTGGAATGCCATTTTCTATAGTGTGTGACAATGGTCCAGCATTTTCTTTGGCACAATTACTCAAATGGACCTATGAAAGGAAGATCACTCTGAAGTTCTCCAACAACTAAGTTACTACCCCCAGGGTAATGGTGTGGCTAAAATCTACTTGAGGTGATCAAACATTTGTTAGAACAGAACCCCCGAGACTGGCACCAAAAGCTTAGATTTTCCCTCTAGGAAGACCGCATCTAAATAAAGGCAGCCCTAGGAACATCCCCATTCCATCTAGTTTATGGCTAGAATCTAGTATTCCCCATCAACTTACAGATCCCAGTTTTACAGTTTATGCATTAGTTCAGCAACCGGGACAACATTGTGGAATTTTGTCTTCTGAACCTGGTGCGAGTGGAGGAACAAAGAGATGCAACCGTTGAACATTTTGCATGTCACCAAGTAGTAGTAAAACAATGGTTTGACCAAAGATCCTAGTACAAGGCCTTTTAGATTTCAGACTTGGTTCTGTTGTGGGACAAGCCACGGGAAAAGAAGGGAAAGCACACTAAGTTTCAACAACTCTGGCTTGGACCATATCTGATAGCTGAGATATGCGAGACAAATACTTATCACCTCAACACTATGACCGGAGAATCCATCCCATTTCCTGTCAATGGGCAGTTTCTCAAGCACTATTTTGAGTAAGGTAGGTGGTGAGTTTGTTCAAAGTTGTACTATACATAATGTTCTTGCCTGTAAATATCTTTCCCGGTGCTCCATTTGAAGTACCTTGTAAATAGTTTGTTGGCCATCCTCTGGGACCGCCTTTCCTTTTTGTGTTTTCCTTTTGTTTTGGATTTTTCATTTTCTTTTGTTTCCTGGGTTCATCATGTTGCCTTCATCTTGTAGATAGGTATGCTTCGCATAACATCTAATCTTTAGAACGGTACCTTGTACATTTCGGTGAATTTGGAATCTATTGTTAGCATAGTGGAATTTGTCTGCACTTCAGAGTTGTTTTGTAAGTATGGTAAAAGGTTATGGGTAATCTTCATCAGATTCACATCTTGACAGTCCGGCCATCGGTTAACAAAAAATTCAAGAAGCAAGAAATCAGATACCTTGAGGGCAGATCGGTTGCACTGGTTGTTGACCAAGTCTGAAGATCATTAAAATATCCTGGGTCTGGAACATTCTCTCGTACTCAGCAATTTAAAAGTGGGTGGCAAGGTGAAATAAGTATCGCCATTAAACTTGGCTAAGCATAAGGTTCACAGTGAAAGAAGTATTGCCTTCCCACCCAAGAAAGAAAAAGAAAACAAAGAATTGAAGAATAGAGAATTCTGGTATTCAGGGGAAACGTGCAAAGATATGATGACCTTGGTTTGATTTACTTAGTGCCTCCTCTCTACTTCTCCCAGAGGTCATCAAATTGGTGTTTTTTCAAAGCACACACTGAACACAACTTCTAAAAGACTGAAATATTGAATCATTAATGAGTTAGATTTTCTCAGATGCCTTGCCCTTTGCAAGCAGAAGGCTCTAGGTAAAGATTAATTCTAATTTTTCTAACCAGAGATTCTGAAGTTCTCGAATGTGCTAAGGTATTCATCCCAGATAGTCACCATTTTTTATGCCCTAGATACCCGTCCCTACATTTTGTAGGCAAAATGTTGGGTCCCCCTTTTTTCTTTTGCTCTTTCCCTTGGTTTCATTTTTTTCCTTTGTCTCCCTCTAGGCTTTGCTTCTGTGAGGGTTGTCTTTCTTTTTCTTTTATCTTCTTTAGTATCCGGGACCCAGTATCAGAGTTTGTCTTTTCTTTTGAGTCAGTTGGACTCTGGACTCCAGGATTCTTTGGCATCATGTCTCTTTTTGCAAGAAGATATGACTGCATGGAATCCCTAGGCCCGAATTCCAGACGTTTCCTTGTTTCAGAGTTTGTGGAAAGAAAGGAACACGTTTTTACCCTAAGGGTATAAATAGAATTTACCTGTCATTTTCACATTTACCACAATCAAACACTTAGAGAACTTAGAGCAATTTTCAGGTGATTAAGGTGAATTAAATAGTGTTTTTCTCCATGTGTTTAGTGGTTGATTAAACAGTGATTTGCAGTGCTTTCTTTTGGTTTCTTGAAGGTGAACTTGTTGCAGAGCACCCCTGTGATCGTCTTTCCCGCATTCCCCGTATTCCCAGGTAGGCTTTTGGCTCTCCTCTTTCTATTTTTTGGTTTTTTGGTTCTCGCTTGTTTGGTCTTGTTTTCTTTTCATTTTTGCTTTCGTCTCCTATCTCTGGTTTTGCTTTCCTATCACCTCTCATTGGTGGGTTGGCTCTGCCAGAGGGTTGTCCACCCTCTGTGCAGTTGTAGCTTAGTGTATATTTTGTACATTGTTGTGGAATACTGTAAGTGCCTCTATATATTGTGTGTATTCTATAAATTATGTATATGTCTGTATATTCATCCATTTTTAGTCAGCCTGCAAGTCGTGTTTCAGCCCTCATGTGCGCTTCGGCCCTGTCTTTATATTCTTTGTATAATCTGCATTGTCTAGTGGTGAGCTTTTCATGCTCCATACGTCAAAAACCCCAAATGTGGAGCTTGTCTGAGAAAGATGGCTACCTATTTTGAACTCAGCACCTCACTGGTTTTGAGCCATGGCAGTTTTCTCTCTCCTTCATCAAGTTAGCCTTAATGGTGGATTAAGTTCCCACGCAAGAATTCAAGTTCGACCCAAGTGGCTATCATTTCCTCATGTATTCAAATAGTTTTCAACATTAATGACATAACTCCCATTACTATATGGCCACATGACACTCCCATGTCAGCCCAATATGGGTCATTTCTGGTCATGTCAATAGCGGTTAGTTTTCTGGACTCCTGGTCCCAGGTCTTCATTTTCTCCTTATTTCTTTCTTATCACATATGCCAGACTCCTTAGAGGCCCGAGTAGAGGCTAAATTCCCTAATTCACTCTTATTATATGTATATCTTTTTAGGGTTTGACATGAGCTAAAAATTCTTTCAAGCACAGATGTGATGCGATGGGAAGATCTCTAGAATCTGGAATAATGCTTTGGTTTGTATAAATAATGACCATCGTCCTATTTTGAAGGTTTCCAAAATTAAACTCACCAATCATGTCAAAGGCATCTACATCATCTCCACCTGGGAGACCAGATCTTCCCACCACTGATGTCACCTAGGTAGTTGTCAGGATGAAGGCCGAGAAGGCCCTGGAAAAACTCCCATTGACAATGAAGTATCTGAAGGGAGACACCATTGTGGGATCAAAGATTGATTCCAAACTTTAGTTGATCACTGAAACTAGTGTCAGAATGTGGGCCAAAACGTAGGCTATGGTAAAAATTATGTTCATACAATGGATGGTCGGAGATCCATTGGCCATCAATGTGGCCAACTCTGGGATCCTCAAAGCTGCTTGCTTCCCCTGCTCCGTGCAAGCCCCAGAGCTCATTCTCACTTTGGCAGGGCACTATAATATAGTTGTCTAGGATTTCATGATCTCCGCCTCAGTCCCAACTAGATATTCAATGCCTATGGTGTCTCTAGACACCGTGACTTTTCAGGCAGGGCTGGCAATTCCCCAATTCGACAATGCGGTCGTTCTCACTCAGGCTCTGGCCTTGGAGGAATTTCAGAAGTTAGAACACATGGCCCAATAGTATCTCAATAAAAAATGGCTTAAGGTTCCAAGGAAAGACTTCAAAAAGATGAAGCTGGAGATCCCCCGAATAGAATTTAAAGAAAGCATACAAATGGGGATCATCACACTATGCAGGGTCTTTTGACAGCCCCATGTCCGAGAATTCTTGGCATCGATGTACTATTTCTTGTTGGGCATTGCCTATGGCGAGAAAAAATCATATTGGGCCACTATCATTGCAAATCATGTGGACTCCCAACTTCTCCAGGTGACCAAGTCCTGCAAATTCTACATGACATCTTATGTTTTCTGGGCACTAGCACAACAATGCCCCATGACCCAAGGATTACTTATAGCAGGTGTGCTCAAAACTGGCACAGGACATAATGCTCCCTGGGATTACTTCCCGTAGATCCAATGGGAGGCTAGTTTCCTCAGCTTCTACTGAGTGAATGATGCCTTCATTTACTACAACCTCCTCACACCTAGTCGAGACGCCGGATACTGGCTCTCCAAAGAAGCAATGGAATTGGTCATAACTTATGGCCATTATTACATTTAGTTTCAACAGCATACATACATTCAGGTGACCAGCTTCTCTGGGAAGCCCTATTTATTACCCAAACATTATGGGGATAAAATAATTCTTTTAGAATACTAGAGGCAGATCCTAGAGCTACACACCCTCTTCATAGTGAAGAAGCTAACAAATGTCCTGTTCCTAATCACTTATAGGTATTAGTCTTGCAGTCTGGCCATGGAAAAGGAGGAAGACAATGAACTCAAAAGTTTGGGGCTGGCAGAGTTTTATCTAGAGCGGAAGAATTTTGATCCACTAGGAAAAATAGTGATGACACTTCCTCGGGTATCAGATCCCCATGAGTATCACATGGAATATTTTTGGGAATACTGCCAGGATGACTTCAAAGTTTGTAACAAGCATTTCATCTGGATGACAATGGGAATGATGAAAGAGGCTCAAGCTTTGAAAGTTCTCGGATGACTTTTCAGATACCGGGTCCACAGTGGACTTGCAATATAAATAAAAGGGAGTATATAAGATGGCTCTCCCTCTGGTGGATTGGGATGTGTAGGAGCATCCAACAATAGAGAACCTCACCCATGATGTGATTGAGCATAGTCATGCGTATTTCAAAAAGGCATGCCCAAGAAGTACATGAAAAGTTGGCCCATTTGTGCGGGGTTCAACTTCCAGAGCCAGAACCTCCTATCAGGGCAAGGATAGATGAAAGAGGAAAATGGGGACCATGTCTCAAGTCCCAGTCGTGGTTCCCATAGTGGAACAAATGCAGAAAAATCTGGCAGAATCCCAACACATGAAAGAAAATATAATCACCCGGTTGGCCACCCTGGCTATTATGGTCAGACTGGTCCACCCTTCCACTTCTCCCTCACTTGTAGAACTAATGGTCCAAGTGGCAGGGACCAGAGTGGAGGAAGAGAAAGTAGCTATGGTGGATGCCAGGACCACTTTGGTAACTAGGAGAAAGAAGAAAAGGACAAGTAGCCCTTAGCCAAAGGTGGAGCCAGAACTTGCGATGCCTAGCATTCCTGAAATAAAAATTATTTTATCAGATTCTCCAGAGCCGGATAATCAACCCGAAGATCCCCCGGAGACCTCCCCTCCACACAATGAATTTGACAACATGTTCAGGAAAGATGAGCATGTAGAACTACAAGGGGATATCAGGAAGGCAGTAGAAGAGATAGCTTCCTAGGAGGAAGTGGTGATTCTTGCTGAAAAGGAGACCCCAGAGAAAGAAATTTCCATAGGTAGAGAAGGCTGGGAAGAAGGTAGAAGGAGAAAGAATAGATAAATGTCTCCAATGTTCTAGAGATATAGGTCCCAGAGACCAACACCACAAACGAAAGGCAAGTACAAGATGAGCAATCGGCCACTACTAAGAGAACAGGACCTATGGGAGAAACTATGATCTCAGCTACCATGCTTCAGACGCCGCCTCTTACCCCAAAGAGGGTAACCTTTGGTGAGGTAATCATAGTGGCCCAAATACTGAATCTCGGCCCAATACCTCTACCACCTCTAGAAAATACACCAACAAAGGAGAAAATTCTTGCAGAAGGAGCTGACGAAAGACAACAACACCAGCAAGGTGAGGGACAGAACCTGGGGAATACAAATATAGAATTTAATGATGCTAAAGATGTGGAAACCAGGGCGGATGATACTAATGCCACTAAGGTGGATAGTGTTCGTGGACCCAAAGATACAGGAAAAGAGTCCAAAGGGACTCAAAACACTAGGGATGCGCAACAGAACCCCAGACGGGATTTACTAGGCCAGACTCTAGCAGCAAGGCCACCCCTACCACCACGATGGTTGGTGGATTCTAGAAAAAGGAAGGCCCCAGCACTAGCCAAGGCTCATCACCCTTTGGTGGAGATGATGGCACAAGCGCAGAATCCCCCCAAGGAAAAGAAAGCTCAGACAATCCATACCCTCCGAACTAGGCCAGGCGGAGACACAGTTGTAGTACTCACAACACCTCCTAGAGAGGCGGACACAATGACAGCAAAGGCTTAAGATTATGCAATCACAGAGATATCTCTAGGGAAGACATGAAAGTAGGGTGAGTTGGAGCTACTAAAAGAAGAAGCCAAGGCGCTAGATGCCCGCTATCAGAAGGAAGCCCAAAAATTCAAGGAAGAGAAGGAAAGAATGAAAATCTTGTTGGGCTATTGACAGAGCTTGCCCATCCCATCACTGCTATTCCCCTAGAAGATTCCACATCTAGGGCACCGCTCCCACAGGGTGACATAGATGCACTTAGAGGAATGAAGAAGAAAGCACAGGCAATTGATGATTAGGTAGCTAAACAGGTGGGAAATGTCTGGCATTTCCTAGTGGCCATACTGCCAGACCTATACCCAACCAGTAATGTTTTACACTAGGCCAAAACTACCATCTCCATCTAGGAGAGGGAGATCAAGAAATACGAGGCATGGATAGGTGAGTTAGGGGAACTCATGAGCATCAAGAAGGAAATTGTTTCCGAGGATGGAATTTTTGGAGAGGAGTCCTTTGACTTTGTCTAAACCCAGTACTCCAGACTTGATCTCACATTGGAGGTAATCAAGCAACTGGTAGGGGCCCTATCAGACAAAGTTCTGGAGGTAGATTATTCTTTAAATTTATACAAGGAATTTATTTCAAAGGTTTCAGGAGTCGATCCCTTTAGTACTGAAACATGTACTCCAGAGGAATATGTCATGGGAAAATTTGACGAGCCAATGGAGTCTCGATACCAATCCCCGGAGGGAATGGATAGAGAAAAAATGACACGTATAACATGCATGATGCTCCAAGGTCATGACACGACAAAAATGGCCATAGAATTCAAGGAAAATACTTCCAATCTAGGCAAAAAGGTGGAGGTGGCCAAGTACCATTGGGCCCACCTCAAAGACATTGATGAGGATGTAATTTCCCAGCTCCTAGAAACATTCAAAAATAATAAGGAGTAATAAGGTTCTCCAGATTTTATAGGTTTTCATCAGCAGGGTATACTTTGTGAACATTCTTTATTCTTTGAGCAAAAGCTCCCAGATCCTAGAGTCTTAGATCCAATAGTTTTGTATTATTTCAATGACCTGTGTCCAGGTTCCCTAGAGTTGACTGATCATTATCATGCAGTTAATAAGGGCACGAGAAAGTAGGTGACCTCAGCAAGGCATGTCAACTCAAGGAATGGTTATGATAGGTGGTCTTCCCAAGGCACCACTCCAGCATAACACCTGCTGCATCAAAGACAGTGAGCCACTTTTGTATTGATGAGGCATGTATCCTTGATCCCTAGGGGATCAGACTTCTTCTATTCTCCCTCTGGCTCGCTTCTCAAGGTTGATTCTTCCATACATCTTTTATTGTATTCTTCTGTTGATTTGTCAGACCTTTGTTCTCTTCAAGGTTGTTGTAACGTGGTGCAGGTAGTACCAGCCACCAAAAGTCATATTTTATTTTTGAGTGTAAATTTAAGTTAGGTTATTTTTAGGGAAAACACGTGTATAAATAATAAGTCTGACCTCATTCCAAGGGTCGGCAGAATTGATGATTTTGCAGTCCATAGCTATAGCACTTTAGGAATTTCATTTGTATTAGTTGCAGAGCTCAATGCTCCTTAGTTCTTAGAAGTTATCATAAGATAGATGCTCCCTTGGAGCCATTATTGTACACACCAGCGCATGCTAGAAAATCTGTTAAAGAAGAAAGAAGAGTTTTGGAAATGATGTTGTTAGCATTCTGATCTCTGGATTAACGGACTTTTGTGTTGCATGTTTCTAATATCCCTTGCTCTAATATTTTAAGTAGATTAACGACCTTCTTTTCCCTTGCTATTGAATATGTATGAACTGATGGTTCTGTATGCATTTAGTATTTTAGTGTAGCATGTTAGAGCTTGGTTGATGTTTTAAATGTATTTGCACAACTATAGATAGAATGTAATACTTCTAACCCTGGCGTATCTTTTGAAGTTTATTTAACAATAAAAATGCTTGCATGAAACCCCCAACCTACCAAAATCCCCAGAGAAGATGAGCCAAGATAACCAACTATCCCCCCGAACAAAACAGTCACACTCCCAACTTAGCTCCCGCACCGTCGAGACCCGACTTTCACAAGCTTGAAGGCCCAGAGAATTTATTCCCCGGACAACCTTTACAATAGAATTTGGCTGGTACCCCGGTACCCGGTGACAACATACACTCTGTTGGTGGACTCGGTCACAAAGTCCCATCAATAGTTGGCTCTTATTTCTCCTTTTGTATTTTGTTTATCTATGTCTAGACACCTATTGGTGTAGTGGCCTATCTAACTACAATTGTAGCATCTAATTTTCCCATTGTTTCTTCCCCCATTTCCACCTCTTCCATTTCCTCTTCTTCATTTATATCCACCCATTGTACTAATTTCACCTTGTATGTTCTCTTTGTTAGACTCTCCTTGAGGTCTAGAATGTTTTCCTCTTCGTCCAGAGTTTCCTCTTCCTCTATCATTCTTAACTCTTCCTCTACCACTCTGTTCGTTCCTTCTTCTGAAATTTTATTCAACTCTCAATGCCAACTGATAGAATTGGTTTATTGTGGTAGGTTCTTTCAAGATTAGTTCATCTTGGATTGAGATTTTCAAGCCTTGCATATATCTAGCAAGCTTCACACATTCTAATTCAACAAGTTTGTATTTCATTATGAACTTTTGAAATTCCTCTATGTAGGTTGAGATATCCATCTCTTTATATCTTAGACTCATTATTTTCTTATGAAGTTGGACTTCATAAGCTTTAGGGACATAAGTTTCCTTGAGTAGGGCCACCATTCTCTTCCAAGTGGTGACTGGATTCTTCCCATTCTTCACCCTATCATCTTGAGTGAAGTTCCACCATGTGAGTGCAAAGCCTTTGAGCTTGGACTTGGCAATCTTCACCCTCTAATTCTCAGGGATGTCTTCACAATCAAAGAAACTATTTAGGAAATCCACCCAATCAATTATAGCACTAGGCTCCATATTCCCATTATATGTAGGCCACTCAAGCTTGGTGTCCATGGTTGTCCTCTCTATAGACTTTAGATTCTTCATTAGTAGCCTCTGATCTGTAGGACATTCATCTTCTTTCTGCTCAAGGGGTTCTTCCTCACTCCCTTCTTCAACATCTTCAGAGTTAATATTCTTCTTATGAAGCTCTTCCTTAAGCTTTTTCCTCATTAGCTTCATCTCAGTGTCTCTTTTTTCATCTTTCCTTTTCTTCTTCTCTCTTAGATATCTAACTATCTCTGCATTGGTCATCCTTGTTAACAACCCTACATCTTCTTCTCCTTCCATGGTGTTGATAATTGCTTACCTTCAGGATCTTAGATTTTCTAAAACCACTTGATGTAGACCTCTCTCCTAATTATCCAAATATGATTGGGTATGGCCTTATGTGTCTTCAATACACCCAACCTAACTTGATAGAGTGCTCTACACCTTTGATGAGATCTTGCAACAACCACAAACTTACTATCCTCCTTGAGGATTCTATGTCTCCTTGGTAGAAACACTATCTAATTGAATTTTTCACAAAATAGAACCTATATTCTGAAAAGGGTATGGAAAGGTTCCAAACTTATCAAATTTCTCTATTAGAAGTGACCCACAAACCCTTAGAATGACTAGGGAATCAAACACCAATTCTAGCTTTTAGGCTTTCCCGGCTTGTAGCATTTTACAGAGGGTTTTGGAGTTTAACTCTAAAACTTCACAAAGGACCTATAGAATAGAAATTAGATCCAGAAACCCTTTATTGAGGTGTGTCAAACCCCCAAAGCAAATACTTCAAAACAAAAAGTAAACTATCAAACACTTACAGTTGCACTAGGCCTAATTAGACCTAATTGGTTTGATTTGTTCTAGAAGTCTTCACCATTCAAACCCTATAACAAATCCATTGATTGGAATGTTAAAAGGGACCCCTAAGAGACCACAATCCACCATTGGAATGCTGATTTCCACCCCTAAAGTGCTACTGTAACTTTATTCTTCTCTGGACTGCACCAAGCACATAGAGATGTTTGGCCTAGGGCTTGCAACCAAAAGTAGGAAACACATTCCCTTGTTCCCAGTATTTTGTAATCCTAGAATAAATTTACCCTACTTGTATTTACATTTAGGGGAAAGGAATTCCCATGGTGGGAAATAAATTTAGGGCATGATCTTTGAGAACCCCTTATTCACAAGGGTTTTATGTGCACCCAAGGAAGAAATCCTTATAACTTTTGATCCTGGTCTTAAAATTGAATCAAACCAATTGCATCAGACTCCTAAATCATTTTATACTTTAGATCATTTAATTTCCTCCTTACTTGAGCATTTACAAATCCGTACACGAATAGTTTGTAGCACAAAAGTTAGGGAAAACAAGGAATTTTTATTGATTTGAAAACAAATGTACATCAACTATCTTCCACCCGCCTGAAAGGGATTATCAAAAACATTTCCCAACTAATGCAACTAATTTTTGAAGGCTGTGACCGTGGGGAACCATTACAACTTATTTTTCAACTTTTTGAAAAATTTACTAACCAACATTTCTTGCAATGTGCAACATTTTTGCATTTCTTGCAAAATTGCACTTTTACTCTATGAGACCTAAGTCTAAGATCCTAAGGATCTTTATGAACACAAAACATAAAGAAATAGACTAAGAAAACACCTAGAATAACCTAGACACTTAACTAAGCCATTTTACCATAGTCAAAACCCAAGGTTTATAAACACACCAAGGGTGACTAGGTATTACAATGTGGCTTATTGATGACTTGTAAAATGATAACTTTGACCGTTAGGCATGAAGGAACTTGGGTGAATATTTTGAAGACCCTTGTAGAATAGTTTCTATTGAAGAGTGGAGGGAGGTTCTCCTGTGCCAAGATGGAAGCTCACTAGTATGAGAAAGAGTTATTTACCAAGTGGGTTGCAGTCAAAGAGGAGAAAATGAGGTATTTAATTGCAAGATTACAAGAGCTAAAGGCTCAAGAATTTTCTTGTTCCCCAAATTAGCCGATAATTCAAGAGGTTTCCAAGCTTGAGATTCCATTTTTTAGGGGTTATAAGCCTTCTATAGTAATGGGACTACCCCTACAACAACACTTAAGTGAGCACAGTCAACCAGCTCAATTTATTGATCCTCAATTTGAGTTAATTTATGTTGCTGAACCAAATAACCGAGATACAAAGTGGTCTTGGCAGCCATCATGGACTGAACATTATAGCCTTAAGATGCAAAACCTATTCAAGGTTATCTTATGCAATCCAATCCAAGATCAAGGAACTAAAAATAAAGTTAGTTTAAAGCTGGATGATAAAGCGATAGAGGCTCAAGAGCCAAACCAGTTGGGACAAGAGACTCTAAAAAATTTATTTGTTGGGATTCCTACATATTTTGAGGAGGATAGTGAAAATTTTCCATTAGCTTCACAAGAAGAGGAGAAGAAATAATATGTCATGATTTGGGTTGATGAACTTACTATTACCTGTGTAAGTTATTTGTTTAATAATTAGTTTTGGCAAAGTTACAATTCATGGAGAACACACTCGGTGAATGGAGAAAGTATTATAAAGGACTAGTCAGTAACACACACCGAGGAAGTTGATCAAGACATAAATAATTATGCAGTCGGTAAAGAAAACAAGTGAGAACTAAGTATACTAAGCATATTTTTTTACCGAGTGGATATAGTACACTAAACTTTACTAGTTACCTAGCACTAAGAGATCACTCAACCGAGTCAATAAGAATATGTAACCGAGCCAGAAAGTTAATTCAAAAAGTGATAAGGATGCACTTAATGCATTGCTACTACATTAATTACATTTATACAAGTATTAATAATAGTTGGTTACATGATCAACGATCAAGATAATTCAGGATGATGATCTAAGGCACATATCAAAAATTTAAAGGGATTTTTGTATTTCCAAGAACAACATGAAATACTGAGGTAAAAGTGACACGGTCACTAAGAGAGAAAGAAGATTGAATGGTTTAGGATAATCATTTGGAAAATAACTCAAAAGATTAAGAGGTTAAAAATTCATATTTATTAAGGATGAATTCACAAGATGAAGTTGTTGTTGATGTTGAATATGTGACTTTTGTTAATGAAGCAGTTAATACTATTATTGAAGTGTTACGGTGAAAAACACAAAGCAAAGAAGTACCCAACAAATTTATCTAGAGTAGAGCATAACAATGAAGTGTTACAAAGATTGGAATTAAGGTAACACGTATCAAAGCACATAGAGCCTAAATCAATATTTTATTTGATGCAAATTATAACAGACATTTCATCGTTTAAGTACTATTATATTGTGAAAATTAAATCCCAACACTAGGTAGATCCTAACCAATCTTGTTATTGTAAATCATGTAACCGTGTACATCTCTAAGTGTAGATATTGTAAAATCCTTTAATAAGGTAGACCTAATAAGTCTTGTATACTCTTAACCGAGTAAGCTATCTATTAGTCCAAATCTTGATCTTTGTCCTTAATATTACTTTTTCAGAGTCACCTTGTTATTTTGTGTATCTCAAGCTGCTTAAGTCCTCATGTTTAAAATCCTAGTGAAATTTCTTCCCTATGTTCCATCCTTCCTCGTTAAAGAGAGAAAAGTCTTTTGCTGACATATCTTTTGAATAGGTTTGAACAGGTTTGAACAGGCTTGAACACCTATGAACAACCTTGAACTTGTTCAAGGGCATTCGAGGATGTTCAAGCTAGTTCATTTTCTTTATAAAGCAGAAGTGGATGATTAGCATTTTCACTAAAGGAAGGTGTTTTGTGATCATTAGATTATGGAACTATGGCCAGTCTAGGGTGGAAGATTATCAGTTAAATGTTTTGGCCCTCGGTATCAAAGTGTTGGCAAGATATTAAGGAATGGGCTTGAACGAAGGTGAACACATACGAACATCATTAAACTTGTTCAAGAGTGTTCAAGAGTGTTCAAGGATCCTTAAAAATGACAGGTGGCATAAAACAAGGAAAGCCGCCATCTTTTTAGGCATGGGTCCCACTCGGGTAAAACTATTAATGAAGAGGCCTTTTCGGCGGTAGCTAAATCATGTCTGAGCTGTTGAATTAATGAGGAGCTCATGCGACATAAAAGTTTGTGCAAAGTGGTAGTAAATGATCATGTGTGGGAATGGTCACTTCTCTTTTCGAGACATTATTGTCTTAATTATGGGTAATTAATTACTCATTCTAGATGTTTCCCTTAAAATCCCTCCTTGGCATTCATTTTTGAATTACTGTTATTCTCTCTATGCGCAAAGAATGGAGGTAAGGGTTTCTCGGAGCTCCAGTTGCAGAATTTCCTCAGAGACTAAGGTAAGTCAGGCTGTCATTCTTCCAGTGTTTAAATTTAAAAACTGGTGAATTTTGTGGGGGTCTCTGTAGCAATTTGCAGTCTGTTCTTGCAAAATGAAGTCAACATTTCATTTCTTTGGGAATGTGTCTAGTCTAGTCTGTGAAAATTCTATCGTAACAGACACGGACTTAGAAGGTTATGATATTGAAAGGATAGCTGATAGGCTTACTGCATGCATGGAAGAAAATGTCCCTTCTATGGAAATTTTGAGTAGCGGGTTATGTATAGATGCATGTTTCCCTCCTTTCATGGTTTGCCCAGAGCTTGTTCATCAATGTATTAGACATTATGATTAGTGAACTGAGTCAATTCTTAACAGGAATGGCAAAGTGTTGATGGTCATAAATAGTGGAATTGTTGCCTCAGCTTTTCAAATCCAAGAACGAACTTTCTCAACTTTTTCTCCCACCCAATCTCTAGTTAAATTCAAACCTAACGCTGATGCAAACTGTACTTCCATGGCTAAGTATTGGTTAATAAATGCCCAAAGGGGAGGTTTTCAGTTGCCCAAGAAATTAAACAAAAATCACATGCACCCGCATATTAGTGATATCATGGTAATGTTGCACAGAGTTAGGGGGTCCCCTGAAGCTTCTTTGTTTGCAAATTGGTTGTTCTGTTATGTAGAAATTATTTTAGAGGGCAAGCATAAGCTGGATTGGGCAGAGTTAATTGTAGAGTCCATGAGGGAATAGTTGAATAGTTCCAAGCATACTGGTTGTAACTTTTATATGTCCTCTTATCTCATGTATTGTCTAGCATGTAGTAGAGTATGGAGTGGCATGATTCATGATCCTTGGATTGATGGCATGTGTGTGTTTGAATATTTCTCTATGCTTTGTAAAGATAGTTTAATTCAAAATTACAGAAGAGTTCATGATACTTTTATGGGAAAACTTTGCTTTGAAATGTCTGGAGATTCGGCCAAGAGGATGAGCTCAGAAGCTCAACACTTTGTCACTAGGTTTGGGAGTTATTACATCCAATTTCCTAAATTCTCTTATCTAAGGATTGGCGGTTCTGAAGACACCCCTACCAAATTACCTCGATATGCATCTGACTATTTTATCTTTGTTGAAATCTGTAGACAGCTTGCTGTCGTGCTAAAGAATTTCCTTCCTAGAGACCGAGGTGAAAAACTATTTCCATTGTAGCTAGGGAAGTTTTCATGTCTAACCTTTGAAGATGCTATAAGTATCGGAAGTGACCTAGGTCATTTTGATTTCAGGTACTATAAAGAAATAACAGGCTTTGATAATAAAAATTTTACCAGCGACAGCCTGGGCTTAAGGTCTCACATGTTCCTAGCTCCCCATTTAGAGGATTTCTAGGAAGATTGTGTAAATGAATCTCAAGTCATGACCAGAAGCCACAGTAGACTTTGTATCTCTCAAATTCTGTCAATGAGAATACAATTCAGCATAGAGGGAGTGACAGATGATGGCTCTAATTTGATTGAACCTGATTTCAAAAGACCTCTCGATACTGAAGAAGTAGATGTTGATTGGTCAAAGGAGGAAGATGATGATATTCAGAATAGAACACAGCATGTTCTCAAGTTAACTGAGAAGTGGCTACAAGCAAACAAAGGGCAGTTCAGTCCTAAAAAGACTAGAAATAAGTCTTCCATTTCATTTTCTTCCCCCTTTGTTTCTAACACACCTAAAACATCTGATAATGCAAGTTCATCTGGTAAGCAGCAGAAGAAAGAATCTAAAAATAAGTCTGTTGTGGAACTTTCATCTGTGGTTTCTCCTCAGCGTATCACCAGGTCACGCTCCCGATCTCAAAAGAAGGCAAAGATGACTCAAGAACAAATAGAGATGGTAAATCTGGAAGATGATAAATTTGAAGACTTGAATTATCAGATTGGTGACGAAGACCAGATTGGGAAAGATCTTTTTGATCTTGAAGACGTAACCTTGGATCTGATGGATACTCTTGTTAAGGTTGGTCCCCAACCAGCAGCGACCAGTGACACACCCAAATGGCTAACTTCCTCGTTCAATAAAAAATAGAGTCTAATTCCTATCTCCATACCAGTGCAGGATATTGTGAGTAAATATGCTCAGAAAACCCCCAAGGCCAAAAAGGTAAAAAGCACAGCGCACATGTTTGCTGATGCTAAGACTGGAAAATGGATGGCCGAGGTTTCTACTTATAGGCCCAAAGAAGAGAAACCAGATGTGGCAGTTGAGGACTTTGAAGTTACCAAAATAGAGTTGGGAACAATGGATAGAGCCGGGAAAAACCACTTGTTCAAAGAGACAGCCCAGCAGATGCTGATTACTTTGGTATAGGATAGAAAAGAAAAGAAAGAATTGAAACAGACCATTGTTTCACTTTCTCAATTTATTAACGCATTTTGCAACTTTGATGCTACTCCGTTGTCTAAGTCTTCTCAAGTGTTCAACCCCAATTCTGAAGAAAATAAGAATCTACTAAATCAAGTTCAAAGGGGAAGAACTCTAGCTTCTTCAGTGGATGAGTGGATGGCTTAGGTACTAAAAAATGGCAAGCAGTATATCAAAGATTCCCATTCGGTCCTTCATAACACTGAGACAGCTATAGAGGAATTGCAGGCTTAGTGACAGGTATGGAGCACGGATGAAGAAAAGTGGGTGTCAGCGCTGACCAAGTTCATGGAGATTGAAAGGCATGGCTTTGGTAAATTCTATGTAGAAAAGTCACTGAAGGGTGCCGAGGAGTCCTACTTCTTCATACTTAGAAAAAACATCAGCTAGCGTATTGCCCTGATAAGAGGTGCTATTACAGAGAATAAAGAGTATGAAGCTGAAGCAAAGAAAATCCAAAAGGCTACCCTTACAGAGTTGAAAGTGATTAATTTCACTTATACCTACCCCTCTGTGTTCGGTGAACAAGAACTGAAAGGTGCCTTAGATGCTTTTGAATCAGCTATTAAGACCATCAGAGACAAGATTCAGCCCAAGGCCTCTGATTTGACCCAGATAGCAAGGATTGAATCCATGCTTTATTTGTGCATTGATCAGTTATCTAATGTTACTGATAGGGTGAAAAAGTTGAGTTGGAATAAAGACGCCTCCATGGCCCAGATAGTGAACTCCAAGATCCCGCACCTGTTGCTTGCCAAGGAGTTAGTTCAAGCTTACAAAGAATGGAAACTGACCCAATTGGTTACCGATGAAGAAGGGAGCCCAGCGACAAGCGAGGATCATGCCTTGGATAAAGAACCTAATTCTACCACCTAGTTTCCTATTTTTACTTTATTGTTATGCTAAATTTCAAGGACGTGTGTCCTCTGACTGATGGGTTTGTTACTTAACTATTTCACCGAGAGGCCATGTTTTTTGCGAGGCCTCTCGGTGCTCTACTACTATTTATTCTGGCTACTAAAACTTGGAAAGGGTTCAGAAAAAATTTGATAGATAGATAGTTTTTGATAATTAGAATTCAGAAGGTGATTGCAGTGAACTGAGTTGATTTTTAGATAATTACTTGTGTAGTAATTCTCAAAGTATATGATAGAAAAATCAATGAATTTGTGTTGTTTATGATTTTAAGCAAAGTGCCCTGTGTTGGCATATATTTGATCTATTTTATATCTTAGTCGACTATTTCATGGTATCTAAATCTTGAGTTTTATCTATTATCAATTATCTGCAGTCAAATTTGTTTATGTTTTTCATGAAATGCTATTGTGGAAGTGACTGTGTTTCCTTCCTATTAATTACCTGGTTATTTATACTTCTTCAGTTGTTTCAAAACATATCATCAAAGAATGATATTGTTGCCTTTATAAGCTTTCTGGTTAAAAGCTAACTGATTAAAGTATTTTCTCATTTGATTGAATATCATTTAAGGGAGCTGTACCTATATAAAATTCAGAGGGAAGTGATTATAAAATACACTTACCCAACTATTAGGAATAGTCTGTCTTTTAAGGGTGATAGAGGAAACTTAAAAGATTATTTATAAAAAGACAAATCTGTTCGCTAACAGATTTTTGGCGACTCTACTGGGGAACGCTTACAGTGTAGACCCGTGTTTAATGTTCTATTTTATGAATAAGTTATGGTCCTACCAGCTGTGATAATACCCAATTTGGAGGAGCAACATTCTGTTATCCAACCAGATCTTAATTTCCAAAACACTCAAGAGGATATCATTTCTGATTTGAACACTGTTGCTTCAAGTTTAAAGACCAGTTATCACCAGTATCAGCAAGTTCTAGTTTTAGAAGAAGAGGAAGATATAGGAGAGTGGTTAAGAGGACTCCCTGTCACCCAGGAGGTGCAAGTTGTTGACAGAATCGCTCAAAGGTAAGAAATTAGAATAATTGTAGATTCTCGACCTTACTCCAGGTCCCAGAGGAAGGAGGGTATTTTTTATGCTTTCTTTGAAAGCTTGCAAAATCTTCATTTTTCCTCCCCTTCCATCTTAAGACCCAAAGCAAAAAGTAGACCTCCTTCTCCTCCTAAATCCACCCCCAATTCTTCTTCGTCCTCTAGTGTCTGGCAAGCTTTAACTTTGTCTAGTATTCAGGCACCACCTCTAGTTACAACCTTTCCAACTACAGTTATGGCTCAACCATGGGGTGTAGCCTTTGTTCCTTTGAATTTAGGAGCTCATCATCCTCTCCCTAAAGGTATCAAAGAAGTCTTACCTAAATTCTTGGGAGATGACAAATTTTCGGTTGATGAACACTTGAATGCATTCAATATAGATACTGCAATTCTGGCAATACAACATGAAGACATAGTAGTAAAACTCTTTGCTCAATCTCTCTTAGAAGGAGTCATAGAATGGTTTGGCCAGCTACCTGTTGGATCCATCACAAGTTGGCAAACCATGAAGACAACATTCGAAGGGCATTTTAAAGGAGCTGATGATGAACATTCTTTGCTAGCACAATTAACACAAATGAAAAAGGAGATTCATGAGCCTATGAGAGATTATGTGGCAAGATACAACAAAGTTATTCATATAATCCCCATTGCCAAAAGACCAACCCCCAAAAACCAGCAGTGTTTCTTTGTAAATTCTATGCCCCCGGACATAGGATTCCACTTGAGAAGGAGTAGACCAGCCGATTTAGTTGTTGCCCAAGAACAAGCTACTGAGTTAGAAGATGATCTTATTATAGCTGGGAAATGGAGAAAAGATGTTCAGAATCCTCATTCTCAACCTTCTACTTTAGCTCCTATAGATCCGGTAGTTCATATATTATTGAATGACGTAATCACCTTGAAAAGGCAATTACCTAAACAGGGATCTTCTTTCCCTTCTCCTTATCAAGATATCAGTCAAAAACAACCTAATCAATGGCACAATAAAACTCCTCTGTTACCTCCAAATCAACCAAGATTGTCCATAGAAGCTTCACCAAAAGAAGCTGTTATGTGTTCCTTCCATCTGACAACAGATCATGATGGTAATTCTTGTCTTGATATGCAAAGACATGTACAAATGGAGGCTACTAAAGATGTGTTAGGGGAATGTACTATAGAAGAGCTCCCTCAAGATAGACCTGGCAACTCTAGTTCATACTTTTTAGAATATGAATCTAATTCAGAAAGAGGAGATATTCTGGTTACCCTTGGGGATCCTGCTTGTGCTATGCTTACTCAGAATCAAAAGTCTTCAAAGAATAGCCTGGCTCCAGCTAATCCTGTCTATAAGGCTCGGGATCCTGTAAGTACTGATTCTTCTTCTAGTCCTTTGACCCTTGATGTTAATCTTGTGCGTAAATATTCTAGCTTGTCTTCTTTTGATATTGTAGACTTTTGCAAGTCTTCTGCTATTCAAATCTTTCCTGCAGAATATCTGAGGTTAAATCCCAAAGAATTAGACAAACTAGTCAAATATGTGAAAGGTGACCTTGCAGACTCATCACAATCTAACCAATGTGTTGTTGACCCTATTGATCAACCACTTGATTCCCCTATAGTTATTTCACCATTTTTCATGAACCAGAGCGACACCGCTGTCACTCCTACTCCTGAAGTGAAATGTGAATTTGATGAAACTAGGAAGCCTGATCCCTTTTATATTTCCCTACTCCTAAATGGCCTTAAATTGAGTAACTACATTATAGACTCTGGAGCCTCCGACAATGTTATGCCCTCGTCCGTAGCCAAAGATTTAGGTTTAACCATGACCAAAACCTTTGGGAGGTGTTATTCAATGGATGGAAAACAAGTACCCTTAATCGGTCAAGTTAAAGATGCTCAAGTTGTTTTAGCAGCCTATCCTGATAAAAGACTCAAGCTGACCATTTTAGTAGCAGATATACCTGCAAGTTATAGTATTCTCTTGAGTAGAACTTTCTGTAGAGACATGGGCAGGGAAATAAAGATGGATTGGTCAGAAGCCATCATCCCAATTGGGAAGAAAAAGGTCAAACTAGAACCTGAAGCCGAGAAAAAATACACTGTAATTCCATCTGATGATCCTAAAGCACAAATTTTATTTGAAGATTGTGAATTTGGTAATTACATGATTTTTTTAGATGAAACCCCTCCCCTTTGTAAACATCCTGGTGGAAATGAACAAATTTGGTTGATGGAATTTGATGGTAGTTGCGCTACCGCAGGTTCAAGGACTGGTGTAGTCTCCAAAGGGCCCGATGATCAATATATTCCTTTTTCCTACAAATTGGATTTTAAAAATACCAATAATACCGCTGAATATGAAGCTCTTTTGTTGGGGCTATGAGAAGCCAAAACATTGGGAGTAAAAGCACTTGTTGTAAAAGGTGACGCTGAGCTTATTGTCAAACAAGTAAAAGGTCATTTTTTAGTAAAGAATGAGTGTTTGAGACATTACAGAAGTTTGGTATGGGATGAAATAGATTCCTTTGAATCCTTCTCCATAGAAGCTATTCCCAGAGTTCTCAATACAAGGGTTGATTCCCTAGCTGTATCAGCATCTCTGCTTCTTCCTCACCCAGATTTCAAAACAGGAACATATAGGGTTGAGATGATATACAGACCAGTTGTCCCAGATAACATTGAACACCTACAAGTTTTTGAAGATGACGCCAGGATAAATGATTTTATGGCATGTGTAGAAGCTTTCTCCTCTACGTACTTTGAAGGAATGAATGAAGACAGCAGAGGGATAAACCCTGAATCCTTACAAGAAGAATAAGTTGTCCAACTGAAAAGAAACAAAATTCCCAAGGGTTTGGTGTCCTTAGAGAACTTGTTTTCTCAAAAGGATGATAGTTTTGTTCCAAGAAAAAATTCCCAATCAGATGTGCAAAAATAATATGACAAGGTGAACATTGGCACTGTGGCTGAACCCAAGTGGATTTCTATAGGTAAAACGCTATCTGCCCAAGAAAAGAAAAACCTTCAAATCCTGTTGACAGCCTACACTGATGTTTTTGCTTGGGATTATAGTGATCTTAAAGATTTTTGGAAAGGGAAATTTAGTCACAACATCCCTCTCAAGCCTGAATCAAAGCCTTTTAGGCAAAAGCTTCGTAGTTACAATCCCAAAGTTTTTGAAGTGATATTAAAAGAGGTTGACAAGATGTTAAAAGCTAGAATCATTTACCCTCTCCACCATTCAACCTAGATTGCCAATATTGTCCCTGTCAGAAAAAAGAATGGTGAAATAAGGATCTGTGTAGACTTTAGGAATTTGAATCAGGCCAGTCTCAAAGATAATTACGCACTGCCTAAAATGGAACATGTATTGTAGGCAGTTGCAGGGTCAGAAATGATGTCTCTACTCGATGGGTTTTCTAGATATAATCAAGTAAGTGTAGCTCATGATGATAAACAAAAGACTGCTTTTACTACACCGTGGGGAACTTTTGCTTACAATAGAATGCCCTTTAGCTTGATCAATGTGGGAGCAACTTTTCAAAGGGTGATGGATTCCTCTTTTGCTGATCTGAAAAATAGAATCATAGTAATTTACCTTGATGATTTAACAGTGTATTCCAAAAGGAGGAAACATCATGTCCGAGACCTTAAATCAGTTCTACGGAGATGTAGAGATCATGGCATTTCACTCAATCCTAAAAAATTAGTTTTTGGTGTAACCGAAGGAAAATTATTAGGACATATTGTATCCAAAGAGGGAATCAGAATTGATCCCGAAAGAATCAAGGCTATTCAATAGATCGGTCTACCTTCAACGAGGATAGGGGTCAAATCTTTCTTCGGTCAGATTAACTTTCTGAGGGATTTTGTCCTAGATTTTTCTTAGTTGACAAGGCACATAGTGGGGATGATGAGTGAAAAACACTCTTTTAAGTGGACAGAAGAAGGAAGAAAGGATTTTTGAGAAATTAAGACAGCTATGGCCAATGCCCCATCCCTAGTTTACCCAAATTACAAAAAGGATTTCATCATCTATTATTACGCCTCTAATCACACTCTGTCTGGAATTCTAACTCAAAAACATGTTTCAGGAAATGAAGCCCCCATCGCTTTCATGAGTACACCTTTAAAGAAGCATGAACTAAAGTATACCCCAATTGAAAAGCAAGCCTTTGCTATGGTGAAATCGGTTAAGCAGTTCATATTTTACATCCTTCACTCACATTCTGTAGTGTTTGTCCCTGATCTGGCGGTGAAAGAATTACTCACCCAACAAGAAATAGTGATGAATAAAAGAGCAGCATGGGTGACAAATATTCAAGAATATGATTTGATAATCAAACCCACTAAGCTGGTTAGAGGTAGGGGTTTGTGTAAATTTATCGCAGAAAATGTTAGTCATCCTGAAAATCCAGAATCTGAAATATCTCAAGTATTATTGGTTAGTTTAATAGATCCTTGGTTCTGCGACATTGCCTATTTCCTAACATATGGAGAATGTCCACAAAGGCTGTCACCTAAAGAAAGACAAACTTTGAGGCTGCAAGCGGCCAAGTATGTAATATGGCAAGGTGTGCTTTATAAAAAGGGTCTCGATGGTACATTTCTAAGATGTGTGGATAAAAGCCAGCAATTAAAATTGCTCAAAAACTTTCATGAAGAGGCCTGTGGAGGTCATTTCTTGTCTATAGTAATGGCATTCAAAATCCTCTAAAATTGTTTTTATTGGCCGTGTATGTTCAGAGATGCCTATGCATTCGTCAGGGATTGCGAAAAATGTCAATTATTTTTTGGAAGGCCTCAATTAGCTGCTTTGCCTTTAAGACCAGTTATGGTGAGTGAACCATTTAAGCAATGGGGTATTGATTTTATAGGCCCTGTCGGTCCTCAGTCGAGTGTAGGGAATATTTACATCCTAACAGTGACTGACTACTTCACTAAGTGGGTCAAGGCTATTCCAACCAAAAAGGCTAACTCTCAGGTAGTCTGTGAATTCTTAAAAGATAACATTTTGGTGTGGTTTGATGTACCCCAAAATATTGTGGCAGATAATGCCACTTATTTCTCTTCATAGGAGCTTTCTCTTTTCTGTTTCAATCACAATATCTCTCTGGCTCACTCGTCTGACTACTTTCCCCAAGGAAATGGACAGGCCGAGTCAAGTAATAAAAACTTGATAATGATCATGAAAAAGTTGGTAGATTATAGTGGCAAAAATTGGCATAAGAAGCTTTTTGAAGCCCTTTGGGCTGATAGGATTACACCTAAAAGAGCAATTGGTATGGCGCCCTTTGAGTTGGTGTATGGAATTGGGGCACAAGTGTCAGTTCCTCTGGAACTCTCCACAGCGAAGCTATAGACGGCCATTGAAGATCAAACCTTCAAAGACTCTTTGGAGAAGAGAATTATGTACTTGCATAAATTAGAAGAAGAAAGAGAAGCTCTGCTAGATAGGATTACTGAGCATCAAGCTAGAGTGAAGAACATTTTTGATAGGAGAGCTAGGCCCAGAAGTTTTTTGAAAGGAGATGAAGTTCTACTGTGGGATAAAAGAAAATCTCCTAAATGTGCCCACAATAAGTTTGAGTCACTATGGAAAGGCCCCTTTTTTATCACTGAAGAGTTGGGAACAAATGCTTTTAGGTTGGCTTATCCAGATGGAACGATCTTACCATTTTCTTATAATGGGCAAGATCTTAAATTGCTAAAGCTCTAGTCTCTGTCTTTGCGTCCTGTTGTATATATTAGGTTAGGTTTGCTTCTGTTTGGTGTGTTTCCCCTTTCTTGCGAGTTTTTTGAGTCCTTTTTGCAGTAATTTATGAAACCAGAGTAGTTGAGTTCTCTGGCTTTTGGGAAAAGCCAGTCCCCAGTCAGAGCCGGTGTTAGTCCAAATCTTGATCTTTGTCCTTAATATTAATTTTTCAGAGTCGCCTTGTTATTTTGTGTATCTCAAGCTGCTTAAGTCCTCATGTTTAAAATCCCAGTGAAAGTTCTTCCCTATGTTCCGTCCTTCCTCGTTAAAGAGAGAAAATTCTTTTGCTGACATATCTTTTGAATAGGTTTGAACAGGTTTGAACAAGCTTGACCACCTATGAACAACCTTGAACTTGTTCAAGGGCGTTTGAGGATGTTCAAGCTAGTTCATTTTCTTTATAAACCAAAAGCAGATGATTAGCGTTTTCGCTAAAGGAAGGTGTTTTGTGATCATTAGATTATGGAACTGTGGCCAGTCTAGGGTGGAAGATTATCGGTTAAATGTTTTGGCCCTCAGTATCAAAGTGTTGGCGGGATATTAAGGGGGGCTTGAATGAAGGTGAACACATACGAACATCATTGAACTTGTTCAAGAGTGTTCAAGGATCCTTAAAAATGATAGGTGGCATAAAACAAGGACAACCGCCATCTTTTCAGGCATGGGTCCCACTCGGGAAAAACTATTAATGAAGAGGTCTTTTTGGCAGCGGCTAAATCATGTCTGAGCTGTTGAATTAATGAGGAGTTCATGTGACATAAAAGTTTGCGCAAAGTGGTAGTAAATGATTGCGTGTGGGAACGGTCACTTCTCTTTTTGAGACATTATTATCTTAATTATGGGTGTAACACCCCAAAATTGGCATCTTGCAACCCCAACCAATTTTGTTGCATTTGTCGTTCTTCTAAATCATCAAAGTCCTATTGTACTAGGCAATTCTGATTTTTCACTGACTCTACTCGACCTGAGTGTCAAATATAGAAAATCCTTAATCTGTATTAATCATACATCACATTTAATTCCTAAATACCTATTTGGCTAAATTAATCCTATGATCGAATTAATTTAATTAATAAAGTCCTAGCACTTTAATTAAATTAAATTCA